>JAZGLN010000150.1:0-266167 GCA_038380765.1 Odontothrips loti
GCATTAACATACACGTTGATAGAACAGTTCCAGAATCCGAGCCAAGAGCAAGGTTAAGGAGACGGTTGAGAAAGTCAAGTCTAACCACAAAGAGGCTACACCCAATATACATACTAACTTCCTGAACAATTACTCACCACTAATTTTCCTCGATACGCCCCAAATATTCTTTTTGGTGGCCTGGCAACTTGATGTGAGTGTGGGCTCCTTCGTAACGTTCAGTCCCCGACACCCATCACTTCTGAGAGCCAACGCTACTGACTTTGTTCTAACTCAGCCACAGCACAACGGCCTGCTGGCCGCTGGCCGCCAAATCAGCCATAGCGATAAATGGAGCTCACTTGCAATTTCAAAACTCAACCACAACGACACAAAAGACAATCTGTCACCAGCTTTCCTTCGTCACACGGCCCTGCGTCACACCTGCCACTCGCGATGCGGAACTCACGCAGATCCGGGAACGTTCGCGCGCGTCGGGGTGGAGGGGTGGTCGGAAACTGATCGGGCCACTCCACACGGTGCCAACCATCAATCGCCGTAGCCAGAGTACTGTTACGTCGTCAGATTGACGTTAAAACAACGGTGTATTGACTTAAACTTTTTTTAAATCGAGTTTCTCATCAGTTTCGTTAGTTCGAAATACCTCATGAATTGCGTACACTTCTTCTTACAATTAAATATTAGGTTGGTAGCTCTGCATCGATGTTGTTGTTTGTCTGTTGTTTGGCAGCTTTCAAAACGGGCTGCTAGATGTGACGATGTGAATAGCAACCTCTCATTTCAAATAATTTTAGTCGCTATGTCTAACAAGCGAAAAATAGCGAGGCTCCGAAAACAACCGGATCGACTGCACTTGCGAAATTCATCATCTTCGGAGTCATCAAATGAGAGCGATGAGTCAGATCGCACGAAACAGGCTAGAATAGAACCTCAAGGTAACCCTTCCATACTCCGAACAAATATTTTTCTGCCTGGAGTTTGAACGTTGAAATCTGTAGTTGTAGTTGAAAATTCTTGGAAATTTTTTTAGTGAAAAATAATTAAAAAAATTTTGTGATGATTTTGCTTGTGTTTAACATGCTACTGCTTTCTTCCACCCAGCCAACAACGAGAATGAAGATGATGTGGTTTTGCATGACAGTGAAGGACACAACTATCAATCAGAAAGTGATCACAGTGGCACGGGAAGCGAATCAAACAGGAGTCAAGAAGATGCAGTTCAAGGTATGAATGTTAAAAGAAATTTTACACGCTTATGTATAGCATAGAACCAGTCATCTATCAGTCTATCAGTTACGTACTCTGCCTACCAATGTCTGTCACTCGTGTCTCCTATTAAAAATCCTTAATATTCTGACCAAAAATATTTTCTATCATCAGAGTGGCATTTATACTTAGCTCATTCTAAATTTGTTAAAATATGTACAAATTAGTTGACAACTAACAATGAACTAATATGAATTTAAGAGTAGTAATTATTCTTTTATAACATATTTTGCAGATGGTGATCAGAACGCCATTATCGACCAGGTTGTGGAGCAGAATGTTGGCCAAGATGCTGACCAGATGATTGACCAGGATGCTGAACAACCTGCTAATCCGATAGATGACCAGCTTGATGTTGATACAGACCCTGATGATGGGAATGAGTCAGGAGACGCAGGTATGTTTATAATAAACTTCCACAATTCTTCATCATGAAGCTCATATTTTCATATTGTGATGATGAGGTTCCTACTTCATCATATAGCTCTGTTTTTAAAACATCAATAGAAGAAAACATTTATAATGAAAAGCTTTCTCTTTGAGCTCATGTCAGTGAAAAGTCTAAATTTGTCTTAACCTACTGAAATTGCTCATCATGCTAGCAGTGAACTTTCAATCAGAAAATTAAATAATGGGGTTTGAAAAATTAATCCTTCAAATAAAATATTTTACATACAGAGAGTTTTGCATTTAATAACTTTTATGACTTTTCTGTCCTCAGATGTGAGCAATGAGGAAAATAATTCCGACATCACTGACTATGAATCCGAAGGAGAATCCAGCAACAGTGATGCTACTGAAGGTGGTGCTGATAGTTTCAGTGAAAGTGAAGAAGAGGAGTCTGAAGAAGAGGAGGCTGGTGGACAAGAAGAAATTGTGGAAGGAGATAGACCAATTTTTAATGGTGCTCCCATCAGTCTTCATGAAAGTATGATGGCAATTGTTACTCTACACATAGTCCATTCACTCACTGGACAATGTCTTAGTGATATTCTCAGTTTAATTGCATTGCATTGTCCTGTTCCTAATCTGTTCAAAAATACTTTGTACAAGTTCAAGAAATACTTCAAAGCAATAGGAGATAATATCATGATATGCCACTACTTTTGTTCTGGATGCATACACCCTTTAGAAAACAAGGAGAGTATTTGTGAAATTTGTGAAGGTGCTTGTGGTGTGGAATATTTTATTGAGTTGCCTGTTCTGGTTCAGTTGCAAAAGATGTTTCTGCGGCCTGGGTTTTATGATGCACTTCAATTCCGCTTTAATAGGAGGAAACTAAATCCGGACAATTTAGAGGATATCTATGATGGGAATTTATATCAAGAACAGTTCAGAGACAATGGATTCTTATCTGATAAAAATAACTTGTCGTTTATGTGGTATTCGGATGGTGTTGCCATCTTTACTGGCTCCAGTAAATATTCAGTGTGGCCTCTATTTTTGGTTATTAACGAATTAAGTTATAAGGAGCGTGTTAAAAAGGAAAACATCATATTGGCAGGCTTGTGGTTTGGCAGAAGTAAACCTAATCCGAATGTATTTTTACGTCCTTTCTTGGACTTTTTTAACTTGTTCTCTCAGGCAGGTCATTTGTTTAAACTGCCTGATGGTAATGAAATAAGGGTCAAAGGCAAAATACTTTGTGGCACTTGTGATTACCAAGCAAAGAGTGCATTTATGCGATTTACAGCCCACAATGGGTACTATGGTTGCTGCAGATGTGTTTCTCGTGGTGAACACCTTGCTAATGTTCATGTCCATCCCTACCAACCCAACATTAGAGACCGAGAACATAATGAAATAGAAATGTGTGCTGCAGAAGCCAGGCGCAATGGAAAACCATATATGGGTGTTAAAGGCATATCTCTGTTGTTTTTTATGGTTTCAGATTTCATTAGATCATTAGGCCTGCATATTATGCATGGTGTGTTTATTGGGGTTTGCAAGATGCCTGTTCATCTTTGGTTTGATCCTTTGTACTCTCAAACTGTTTTTTCATTGCGCAATGTTGTACAGATTGTTGATGCTCGTTTGAAAGAAATTAGGCCCCCAGTTTTGTTCAAAGAATGCCACGTTCAATAGAGCATGATCTGGCTCATTGGAAAGCATCTGAGTATAAACTTTTTATGTTATATTATGCAATTCCTGTTCTGAAGGGGATAATGTTAGAAGAGTACTACCATCATTTTATTAAACTGGTTTCAGCTATCTATCTCCTTAGTCAAAACAGTGTGTCTCTTGCTGATGTTGACAGAGCTAGGCTACTGTTGAAGTCTTTTGTGGGACAGTTTGCAAATTTGTATGGAATTCGTTACCTTGGCATAAATGTGCATCAGTTATTACATCTACCAGATATAGTTCTTGATCTTGGTCCTACATGGGTCTACTCCTGTTTTTTTTTGGAGAGTATGAATGGTTATCTTACAAAATTGTACCATGGAACTCGCTATGTTGGGGTTCAAATCTGTTCATCCATGTCTACTTTTCAAAACTTGTCTGTCATGATCGATGCTCTAGCCGAGTCTGCTGTCCGTAAATTTTGTCTGCGTATAACTACTGATGTCACCTGTGTTAAACGTAATGAAGAAGTCCCTCCAGTTGGTTTGGGCTGTTTTACCATAGGAAAATATATTGTTTTAAGAAATATTCCTCTTGCTGTTCAACAGGCAATGGAAACCTCATTAAATTTGGTTGGTGGAAAATACCAAATGTTTTATCGACTCAGGAAGAAAGGAGTAATGTTTGTTGCAAAGAATTATACTAGGTCTCTTAGAAAATTTTCCTCCTGCTGTTTAGTTTCTGTTGAGAATGCTCGAAAATATTGTATTGTAGATTATTTTTTAAGAAGGACTGACTGTGAATGTGTTGATCGATGTGAATGTCCACCAAGCTTTTATGCAGTTGGATCTGTGTATCAATCAGTGAATTGGGTAATCCATGATATTCCTGATGTTAGACTTCCGTATTTGTGTCATGTGACACCAACTGATGAAGTTATTGCTTTTTCAGTGAACAGTATTATGAGACTATGTTTCTACTTCAAAGTGGATGATGAAATCTTCATTTGTGAGACTGTAAATTCATTGGAGGTTGAGTGATCAAGATAAGATAACAGTGTATGTTGAAAGCATTAAATTGAATTCTGGGATGAATTTAAAATTTTAATTTTCCAACCCTCAACCCAAGTTGGTATTCATAGCAGTCACAAAGACGCCTCCTATCTGCAAGCCCGCACCGTCCGGCTGGGTGGGATACAAGCCCGTACCGCCGGCCGGCCGGGGACACAACCCTGTAAGGGGTCGTGCACAAACCACGTGACCCATTTGGGGGGGGAGGGGGTCAGCCAAAAGTCACGGATGGTCACAGGGGGGAGGGGGGGGGGGTTACCGAAAGTCACGTGAATTCTCTAAAATCAACAAAACGATCGCGGGCGCTGCGCGACGTGCAGTGGCGGAGCCGCTCGCAGTGTTGTTGCCGCGCTTCGCTTCGGTCGGTGCGGCGTACGGCTGGCGCGGCAGCTCGGCTCGGCGCAACGCGGCGGCGGCAGTGGCAGTGCGTTCGTCTGGAACCTGCGCGCAGCGACACGCTCAGTTCGGGCGAAGCGCGCAGTGACACGCCAGTTCGTCGTTCTTTCTGCGTAAAATATAACGCGTTGAGTGCGGTGCCGCTATGGCGACACCCTACGACAGGTAAGGCCTCTTCGAGTCCTGTCGCAGAGACCAGGAGAACTCCTCTGCAGGTTTTCGGAGGACACCTGCGACTGGGTGGACGTAGAAAATGTCGATGCAGAAGGCATGGAGATACCTGCGACAAGAGAACAATTAGCGCCACTCATCCCAGATGTGAGCAAGTGGATTGACGGAGGCGTGACATTTGTGGAAGACTAATGCTTTAAAGGAAAGTAAGCAATGATTGTATTTTATTTACTTAATAAATGTTTAGAATGAAAATGGCTGTTACTTAAACCTACCTTTAAAATGCCATCAAATCAGCACGTCCTGTTCTCATGTTAAACACAAGTTAACACAAAAATCACGCAGTTACACTATTTTAACGATTTTTCACCAATTTAAAAATACCACGTGACTTTCGGGGGGGGGGGGGGGGGTCAGCCGAAAGTCACGGAAGGTCACAGGGGGGGGGGGGGTCAAAAAGTGGCCTATTTTGGGTCACGTGGTTTGTGCACGACCCCTAAGTTACTGTCGGCCGGGCGGGGACACAACCCCGTACCGACCCGCCCACTGATTCACAACCATGTACCGACCGGTACATGTACGGGGTCTCGTAGCTTATTGATGGCCCTCCTAATCTTTGATTATTAACATCTAGAACCCTTTATCCGAACGAGTTGAGGCCTATTTTTAACACGTATGGTGAAGCAGATGTTTGAAAACAAGTAGCCTGTGCGTGTACATAGGAAAAGAACTTAACGGACTGTGTCCGAACTTCTGTCTGGTTCGATCGATCCCGGACGCCGCGCAAGTGTAGTCCGAGCCTTCTTGACTATCCCAGGTTGTAGTACGGGCCTTCCCGACGACTCCAGGTTGTAGTACGGGCCTTCCCGACGACTCCAGGTTGTAGTACGGGCCTTCCCGACGACTCCAGGTTGTAGTACGGGCCTTCCCGACGCGTCCGGGCTGTGGTCAGGTACTCGCGGACCCTTGTCGGGGTGAAGTCCGTTGTGCTAGGACAGTTTACCGACTCGAGGCAGCACTCTCCCAGACCTAATCCAGACGGTCCAGTCTGCTCCTGACTGCAGTAGGAACGCTCCGGACTCCGTTCTGACCATTTCCAGTCCAGATCCATCCTATTTCCGTACTATATTTTTTACAAGGGAGGCGATTTCTCGGCGTTTCATGACAAAAGACAACTTTTATTTTTTCAAAAAAAATTGGTCCAAAGTGACCCGTATTCTGGGAATCACCCTATTGCCCTTCGCTGCTTTGTCAATGAAAAGCTCTCTGCAACTGGCACTGCAATGCAGACGTCCCGGCTGAAAGCATATGCTAATGATAACAGGGCGACGCGGAGGTTTCGCAGCCTTTACACGGGACGACTTGGCAGCGCAAGACCACCAAACTTCATGGAAATGGCCGTTCTCCAAGGACTGCCACACTTGGCATTAGCACTGTTAGTGTTTCTGGATTCTTTGCCGCGTGCCTAGCAGGCATCACGGCAGTAGTTGAAGCAATTATGCCCATGCTGCAGGTAGGCAACCCATCCGGTAGGCGGCCTAGGAATGGCGCGGCATGGCGCAGCGTAGCGCTGGCGAAGCGGAGGCCGGCCGGCCGGCAAGGCCCGTACTCCTGCTCAAAAAATGATAGCCTTTGCGCTCGCCGCCCGTTTTCATTCGAAGTCTATAAGTTCATTGTCAAGCTGATAAAAAATTTAATTTTTTCAACTGTCACAAATGAAAAAAAGTTAGTCATACTCCGATCATAATTACGTGCTGTTTCACTGGATCGATAATAAAAACTCTAAACAGATCAACAAACAAAAACTAACAGCAATAATCTTTGACTAGAAATGCCGAAAGAAAATAATTAGAAGTATTTCCCGCTGGGTTGGCTAAAGCTCGACGTGACCACCGTCTGCTGCGATGCACCGTCGGCACCTGTCAAGCCACTCAGCCCGGACCCGCGCGAAAACTCCTGCGGATCTCCTCCCCTGCCATGGTGACCAAGTCCTCCGCGTTTCTATGGCGCCCCATAAATAAAAAATCAAGTGGTGTAAGGTCCGGAGAACGCGGCCCGCCACGGCCGATCCACCTGTCCGGGTACACGGCGTCCAGGTGAGCCCGCACGTCTTGGGCTGGGCAGCCGTTATGCTGGAACCAGTGATCGACCAGCACATCGACTGGGGGGTCCGCCTCCTCAAGCAGCTTGAAGGAGTGGAGGTTGTTGTGGTGGATCACCTTCACGACGGTCGGCTGGCTACACCCCACCTGACTGCTGATCAGGCGCGGGCTCATTCGGGGATTGTCAGCTATCCTCTGCAGTACCGCCCCCCCCCCCCTCAGCATCGGCCACCGACCGGCCGCGTTCTGCATACTGCTGCGGCTGTGGGACGAGACATTTACCGCGTCAAAACCGATTGAAAATTCATCGTTGAGATGACTGTATTTCCAAATTACCTGCTATTGCCCCGTCTCCTCAGACGGTTCTAATGATCCTGGAACACCTGTCTGGCAGGTAGCCAAGGATCCGGGTACCTTTCAGCGTACGCACGCCGCGCTCCCTGCGCATTTCCCGCAGCAGCCCCGACCCACGTGCGCTGCGCCGGTCTGACTTGCCTGCCGTAACAGCCTCACCGGCCGGCCGGCCTCCGCTTCGCCAGCGCTACGCTGCTCCAATGCCATGCCATTCCATTCCTAGGCCGCCTACCGGATGGGTTGCCTACCTGTAGGCGCTCGGTCCGCAAAATTAATTTATCTCTGGCGGTCGTAATTTTGATTTCCGACCCCAAGAGTCCGATATCAAAGTACTCGTCTAGGTGTCCGCTATACGCACCCGCAGTCTGGTCAGGTCGAAGAAACTCTCCCTGTATATGGATGGGTCACTATCGTAATTACGTTAATAATTTTATAAAATGTAAGACTAGTTGTAAAAACAAGGCAGGCGTACGCCAGACCGCGTCGTGGCGTAACAGGCTTCGCTCACCGCGAACCACTGTCCCGCCCCTCCACGCCTGGCGTACACCTACCTGGCTGTCACCATGGTGGACGAGTGGACGAGTGGGACCCTGCGGGCGCCTCTCTTGCGGTGCGGCAAGGTGGTCGCTACGCTTCTAACCGAACCGCTGGACGTACCTACTCCCACTGTATTGTGGACTTGTCTACGGTATTCAATTGTGCTCAAATCTAACTCAACCTAGCCTACTGTAACCTACCGTAGCCTACTCATTGTGGACTTCTGTACCGTATTCAATGCTGCTCAAACTTAACATACCCTAGCCTTACCAGTCCAGTGGCGGTTTAAGGGGGGGGGGGGGGGGGGCGGGGGCGATCGCCCCCCTGTGAGATCAGCAGCCGGCCGGCGCTCCGCCTGAAAGGTAGGCAAACAAACACCTGAATTCTTTTAGGATGGCCCCTCCCTGTGACGGCCCTTGTAAAAAATATAGTACGGAAATAGGATGGATCTGGACTGGAAATGGTCAGAACGGAGTCCGGAGCGTTCCTACTGCAGTCAGGAGCAGACTGGACCGTCTGGATTAGGTCTGGGAGAGTGCTGCCTCGAGTCGGTAAACTGTCCTAGCACAACGGACTTCACCCCGACAAGGGTCCGCGAGTACCTGACCACAGCCCGGACGCGTCGGGAAGGCCCGTACTACAACCTGGAGTCGTCGGGAAGGCCCGTACTACAACCTGGAGTCGTCGGGAAGGCCCGTACTACAACCTGGAGTCGTCGGGAAGGCCCGTACTACAACCTGGGATAGTCAAGAAGGCTCGGACTACACTTGCGCGGCGTCCGGGATCGATCGAACCAGACAGAAGTTCGGACACAGTCCGTTAAGTTCTTTTCCTATGTACACGCACAGGCTACTTGTTTTCAAACATCTGCTTCACCATACGTGTTAAAAATAGGCCTCAACTCGTTCGGATAAAGGGTTCTAGATGTTAATAATCAAAGATTAGGAGGGCCATCAATAAGCTACGAGACCCCGTACATGTACCGGTCGGTACATGGTTGTGAATCAGTGGGCGGGTCGGTACGGGGTTGTGTCCCCGCCCGGCCGACAGTAACTTAGGGGTCGTGCACAAACCACGTGACCCAAAATAGGCCACTTTTTGACCCCCCCCCCCTCCCCCTGTGACCTTCCGTGACTTTCGGCTGACCCCCCCCCCCCCCCCCCCCCCCCCGAAAGTCACGTGGTATTTTTAAATTGGTGAAAAATCGTTAAAATAGTGTAACTGCGTGATTTTTGTGTTAACTTGTGTTTAACATGAGAACAGGACGTGCTGATTTGATGGCATTTTAAAGGTAGGTTTAAGTAACAGCCATTTTCATTCTAAACATTTATTAAGTAAATAAAATACAATCATTGCTTACTTTCCTTTAAAGCATTAGTCTTCCACAAATGTCACGCCTCCGTCAATCCACTTGCTCACATCTGGGATGAGTGGCGCTAATTGTTCTCTTGTCGCAGGTATCTCCATGCCTTCTGCATCGACATTTTCTACGTCCACCCAGTCGCAGGTGTCCTCCGAAAACCTGCAGAGGAGTTCTCCTGGTCTCTGCGACAGGACTCGAAGAGGCCTTACCTGTCGTAGGGTGTCGCCATAGCGGCACCGCACTCAACGCGTTATATTTTACGCAGAAAGAACGACGAACTGGCGTGTCACTGCGCGCTTCGCCCGAACTGAGCGTGTCGCTGCGCGCAGGTTCCAGACGAACGCACTGCCACTGCCGCCGCCGCGTTGCGCCGAGCCGAGCTGCCGCGCCAGCCGTACGCCGCACCGACCGAAGCGAAGCGCGGCAACAACACTGCGAGCGGCTCCGCCACTGCACGTCGCGCAGCGCCCGCGATCGTTTTGTTGATTTTAGAGAATTCACGTGACTTTCGGTAACCCCCCCCCCCCCCCTCCCCCTGTGACCATCCGTGACTTTTGGCTGACCCCCCCCCCCCCCAAATGGGTCACGTGGTTTGTGCACGACCCCTTACAGGGTTGTGTCCCCGGCCGGCCGGCGGTACGGGCTTGTATCCCACCCAGCCGGACGGTGCGGGCTTGCAGATAGGA
Organism: Odontothrips loti; assembly: GCA_038380765.1. NCBI lineage: Eukaryota > Metazoa > Arthropoda > Insecta > Thysanoptera > Thripidae > Odontothrips > Odontothrips loti. The sequence continues at coordinate 10,007 of JAZGLN010000150.1, forward strand.
GGCGTCTTTGTGACTGCTATGAATACCAACTTGGGTTGAGGGTTGGAAAATTAAAATTTTAAATTCATCCCAGAATTCAATTTAATGCTTTCAACATACACTGTTATCTTATCTTGATCACTCAACCTCCAATGAATTTACAGTCTCACAAATGAAGATTTCATCATCCACTTTGAAGTAGAAACATAGTCTCATAATACTGTTCACTGAAAAAGCAATAACTTCATCAGTTGGTGTCACATGACACAAATACGGAAGTCTAACATCAGGAATATCATGGATTACCCAATTCACTGATTGATACACAGATCCAACTGCATAAAAGCTTGGTGGACATTCACATCGATCAACACATTCACAGTCAGTCCTTCTTAAAAATAATCTACAATACAATATTTTCGAGCATTCTCAACAGAAACTAAACAGCAGGAGGAAAATTTTCTAAGAGACCTAGTATAATTCTTTGCAACAAACATTACTCCTTTCTTCCTGAGTCGATAAAACATTTGGTATTTTCCACCAACCAAATTTAATGAGGTTTCCATTGCCTGTTGAACAGCAAGAGGAATATTTCTTAAAACAATATATTTTCCTATGGTAAAACAGCCCAAACCAACTGGAGGGACTTCTTCATTACGTTTAACACAGGTGACATCAGTAGTTATACGCAGACAAAATTTACGGACAGCAGACTCGGCTAGAGCATCGATCATGACAGACAAGTTTTGAAAAGTAGACATGGATGAACAGATTTGAACCCCAACATAGCGAGTTCCATGGTACAATTTTGTAAGATAACCATTCATACTCTCCAAAAAAAAACAGGAGTAGACCCATGTAGGACCAAGATCAAGAACTATATCTGGTAGATGTAATAACTGATGCACATTTATGCCAAGGTAACGAATTCCATACAAATTTGCAAACTGTCCCACAAAAGACTTCAACAGTAGCCTAGCTCTGTCAACATCAGCAAGAGACACACTGTTTTGACTAAGGAGATAGATAGCTGAAACCAGTTTAATAAAATGATGGTAGTACTCTTCTAACATTATCCCCTTCAGAACAGGAATTGCATAATATAACATAAAAAGTTTATACTCAGATGCTTTCCAATGAGCCAGATCATGCTCTATTGAACGTGGCATTCTTTGAACAAAACTGGGGGGCCTAATTTCTTTCAAACGAGCATCAACAATCTGTACAACATTGCGCAATGAAAAAACAGTTTGAGAGTACAAAGGATCAAACCAAAGATGAACAGGCATCTTGCAAACCCCAATAAACACACCATGCATAATATGCAGGCCTAATGATCTAATGAAATCTGAAACCATAAAAAACAACAGAGATATGCCTTTAACACCCATATATGGTTTTCCATTGCGCCTGGCTTCTGCAGCACACATTTCTATTTCATTATGTTCTCGGTCTCTAATGTTGGGTTGGTAGGGATGGACATGAACATTAGCAAGGTGTTCACCACGAGAAACACATCTGCAGCAACCATAGTACCCATTGTGGGCTGTAAATCGCATAAATGCACTCTTTGCTTGGTAATCACAAGTGCCACAAAGTATTTTGCCTTTGACCCTTATTTCATTACCATCAGGCAGTTTAAACAAATGACCTGCCTGAGAGAACAAGTTAAAAAAGTCCAAGAAAGGACGTAAAAATACATTCGGATTAGGTTTACTTCTGCCAAACCACAAGCCTGCCAATATGATGTTTTCCTTTTTAACACGCTCCTTATAACTTAATTCGTTAATAACCAAAAATAGAGGCCACACTGAATATTTACTGGAGCCAGTAAAGATGGCAACACCATCCGAATACCACATAAACGACAAGTTATTTTTATCAGATAAGAATCCATTGTCTCTGAACTGTTCTTGATATAAATTCCCATCATAGATATCCTCTAAATTGTCCGGATTTAGTTTCCTCCTATTAAAGCGGAATTGAAGTGCATCATAAAACCCAGGCCGCAGAAACATCTTTTGCAACTGAACCAGAACAGGCAACTCAATAAAATATTCCACACCACAAGCACCTTCACAAATTTCACAAATACTCTCCTTGTTTTCTAAAGGGTGTATGCATCCAGAACAAAAGTAGTGGCATATCATGATATTATCTCCTATTGCTTTGAAGTATTTCTTGAACTTGTACAAAGTATTTTTGAACAGATTAGGAACAGGACAATGCAATGCAATTAAACTGAGAATATCACTAAGACATTGTCCAGTGAGTGAATGGACTATGTGTAGAGTAACAATTGCCATCATACTTTCATGAAGACTGATGGGAGCACCATTAAAAATTGGTCTATCTCCTTCCACAATTTCTTCTTGTCCACCAGCCTCCTCTTCTTCAGACTCCTCTTCTTCACTTTCACTGAAACTATCAGCACCACCTTCAGTAGCATCACTGTTGCTGGATTCTCCTTCGGATTCATAGTCAGTGATGTCGGAATTATTTTCCTCATTGCTCACATCTGAGGACAGAAAAGTCATAAAAGTTATTAAATGCAAAACTCTCTGTATGTAAAATATTTTATTTGAAGGATTAATTTTTCAAACCCCATTATTTAATTTTCTGATTGAAAGTTCACTGCTAGCATGATGAGCAATTTCAGTAGGTTAAGACAAATTTAGACTTTTTCACTGACATGAGCTCAAAGAGAAAGCTTTTCATTATAAATGTTTTTTCTTCTATTGATGTTTTAAAAACAGAGCTATATGATGAAGTAGGAACCTCATCATCACAATATGAAAATATGAGCTTCATGATTAAGAATTGTGGAAGTTTATTATAAACATACCTGCGTCTCCTGACTCATTCCCATCATCAGGGTCTGTATCAACATCAAGCTGGTCATCTATCGGATTAGCAGGTTGTTCAGCATCCTGGTCAATCATCTGGTCAGCATCTTGGCCAACATTCTGCTCCACAACCTGGTCGATAATGGCGTTCTGATCACCATCTGCAAAATATGTTATAAAAGAATAATTACTACTCTTAAATTCATATTAGTTCATTGTTAGTTGTCAACTAATTTGTACATATTTTAACAAATTTAGAATGAGCTAAGTATAAATGCCACTCTGATGATAGAAAATATTTTTGGTCAGGAATATTAAGGATTTTTAATAGGAGACACGAGTGACAGACATTGGTAGGCAGAGTACGTAACTGATAGACTGATAGATGACTGGTTCTATGCTATACATAAGCGTGTAAATTTCTTTTAACATTCATACCTTGAACTGCATCTTCTTGACTCCTGTTTGATTCGCTTCCCGTGCCACTGTGATCACTTTCTGATTGATAGTTGTGTCCTTCACTGTCATGCAAAACCACATCATCTTCATTCTCGTTGTTGGCTGGGTGGAAGAAAGCAGTAGCATGTTAAACACAAGCAAAATCATCACAAAAAAATTTAATTATTTTCACTAAAAAAATTTCCAAGAATTTTCACCTACAACTACAGATTTCAACGTTCAAACTAGGCAGAAAAATATTTGTTCGGAGTATGGAAGGGTTACCTTGAGGTTCTATTCTAGCCTGTTTCGTGCGATCTGACTCATCGCTCTCATTTGATGACTCCGAAGATGATGAATTTCGCAAGTGCAGTCGATCCGGTTGTTTTCGGAGCCTCGCTATTTTTCGCTTGTTAGACATAGCGACTAAATTATTTGAAATGAGAGGTTGCTATTCACATCGTCACATCTAGCAGCCCGTTTTGAAGCTACAAACAACAGACAAACAACAACATCGATGCAGAGCTACCAACCTAATATTTAATTGTAAGAAGAAGTGTACGCAATTCATGGGGTATTTCGAACTAACGAAACTGATGGCTTGATTTAAAAAAAGTTTAAGTCAACAAGAATTCGTTGTTTTAACGCTGAATTGACGACGTAACAGTACTCTGGTTGCCGCGATTGATGGTTGGCACCGTGGAGAGGGCCCGATCAGTTTCCGACCACCCCTCCACCCCGACGCGCGCGAACGTTCCCGGATCTGCGTGAGTTCCGCATCGCGAGTGGCAGGTGTGACGCAGTCGTGTGACGAAGGAAAGCTGGTGACAGATTGTCTTTTGTGTCGTTGTGGTTGAGTTTTGAAATTGCAAGGAGCTCCATTTATCGCTATGGCTGATTTGGCGGCCAGCGGCCAGCAGGCCGTTGTGCTGTGGGTCAAGGAGAACAAAGTCAGTAGCGTTCCCTTGGCGATGGTGTCGGGGACTGACCGTTACGAAGGAGCCCACACTCACATCAAGTTGCCAGGCCACCAAAAAGAATATTTGGGGCGTATCGAGAAAATTAGTGGTGAGTAATTGTTCAGGAAGTTAGTATGTATAGTCCGTGTAGCCCCTTTGTGGTTAGACTTGACTTTCTCAACCGTCTCCTTAACCTTGCTCTTGGCTCGGATTCTAACCGGCTCTATCAACGTGTATGTTAATGCATCTTTTCTCCGCACTAGTTTTATAATCTATCAATATATAATTTATCCATTAAAATATTTTTACTTCAAGCTGTTTATAAATTCAGAAAAACTTTGCACACCAGTCTCATAACCTGAATTTTGAGAAGTGTGGCTCAGTGAGGGAGGGACATTTGAAGTATTGGTTTCTGTCATCAGGTGTTATAGTTTATTTGAAGTATGATATTTTGTTTATATTTTTGACTTCACTTGATGGTTAGGGGCACGCAATAGATATTCCACCTGTAAACTCCTTTCAGCTATCACTGCATTACCCCGCTGAGACTTAGTAGGGCTAGTGGCTAGTAAGAAGTATGGTTAAATAACTAAAATAACTTTGCTTTGCAGATGATCAGAGGATTATAGATAAATGCCTAGATGAAGTTGAAGCCAGACTAGAACGTAACGAGAGAACTGCATTGTCTAAGAAGCGCTCCTCCAAACAGCCTATCCGGTACGGAAACTCTGCAACTGAACAAGCCGTTGATGTTGCCAGTGGGAAGAGGAGGAGCGTTCCTCTTCATCTTGTTGATGAAAAGAAACAAAAAAGGATTGAAAAGAAGACCGCTACATCCAATCGAAAGACAGCAGAGCGCCAATTGGATGACAAAATGTTTGAGAGTCAAAGCAGGAAGAAAACTAAGGTAAGTCTTGGTTCCTCATCATTTCAATTATTTTGTTTCTGCTATATCTTGGGTAGTTTTTCTGGTCTGGATTCCTGAGTTAGAATTCAAAAGATTTGTTACACTTGAGAATGATCTTGGTAGCTTATTTTACTCAGCTATTTGCAGCTCAATTTATCAATTCTTTTGATAGTATCTTCTGACCTGAATTGTTTGGTACAATTTGGCTTTCTTTCTTCTTTTTTTATTCTTTTAACATACACTGCCGGTCAAAATTAGCGCCCCACTTTTTCCGATGCTTGCCATTTCCACGTTTTTCAAGCTCCCTAGTAGCACAGAACTCTCGCCTGACCGTCGCCCAACGATCAGGACGGCGCGTCGCAACGTCGGAGCGATGTCGCCGCAGCAAGTCGCCCCACGATCGAAATGGGACTTTGGCGATTGTACTCCGACCTTAGCAGGCGAGGTCGCCACGATGGTTTAGGCGACGTCGCCGCTATATAGTAGGCAACCGTCGCCCTACTGCGCATCTCTCCATAGGAGCAAGGTCGCCAATGTCAATCGCCCAACTATCGAAATAGGACTTTGGCGATTGAATTTCGAGGTTTTTCCAGAGTCGCCCGCATTGCGTATGATAGCAAATACGGGCGTCGCCATACACTCGCCGTAGGAACCGAAGCAACAGTTGCATGTAAATGTCAGGCGACACACCACGCCGCAACTCAGCTAACAGTAGCCTGGCAGTCGCCCTGCTGCACCATCGCCCACCGCGTCCGCGGCAAGGCCAGCACGACGCCGTGGTCACGGACTCGCTCTGCTTGTCCTCGCCGGGCAGTCGCCCTGCTGCACCATCGCCCACCGCGTCCGCGGCAAGGCCGGTACGACGCCGTAGTCACGGACTCGCTCTGCTTGTCCTCGCCTGGCAGGCGCCCTGCTGCACCATCGCCCACCGCGTCCGTAACGAGGTCGGCCCGACGCCGTACCCAGAGACTCGCTCTGCTTGTCCTCGCCTGGCAGTCGCCCTGCTGCACCATCGCCCACCGCGTCCGCGGCAAGGCCGGTACGACGCCGTAGTCACGGACTCGCTCTGCTTGTCCTCGCCTGGCAGGCGCCCTGCTGCACCATCGCCCACCGCGTCCGTGGCATGGCCGGTTCGAAGCCGTACCCAGAGACTCGCTCTGCTTGTCCTCGCCTGGCAGTCGCCCTGCTGCACCATCGCCCACCGCGTCCGCGGCAAGGCCGGCACGACGCCGTAGCCACGGACTCGCTCTGCTTGTCCTCGCCAGGCAGTCGCCCTGCTGCACCATCGCCCACCGCGTCCGTGGCATGGCCGGCCCGAAGCCGTACCCAGAGACTCGCTCTGCTTGTCCTCGCCTGGTAGTCGCCCTGCTGCACCATCGCCCACCGCGTCCGCGGCAAGGCCGGTACGACGCCGTAGTTACGGACTCGCTCTGCTTGTCCTCGCCTGGCAGGCGCCCTGCTGCACCATCGCCCACCGCGTCCGTGGCATGGCCGGCCCGAAGCCGTACCCCAGAGACTCGCTCTGCTTGTCCTCGCCTGGTAGTCGCCCTGCTGCACCATCGCCCACCGCGTCCGCGGCAAGGCCGGTACGACGCCGTAGTTACGGACTCGCTCTGCTTGTCCTCGCCTGGCAGGCGCCCTGCTGCACCATCGCCCACCGCGTCCGTGGCATGGCCGGTTCGAAGCCGTACCCAGAGACTCGCTCTGCTTGTCCTCGCCTGGTAGTCGCCCTGCTGCACCATCGCCCACCGCGTCCGCGGCAAGGCCGGTACGACGCCGTAGTTACGGACTCGCTCTGCTTGTCCTCGCCTGGCAGGCGCCCTGCTGCACCATCGCCCACCGCGTTCGTAACGAGGTCGGTCCGACGCCGTACCCAGAGATTCGCTCTGCTTGTCCTCGCTTGGCGGCTGCCCTGCTGCACCATCGCCCACCGCGTCCGCGGCGTGGCCGGCACGACGCCGTACCCAGAGACTCGCTCTGCTTGTCCTCGCCTGGCAGTGGCCCTGCTGCACCATCGCCTACCGCGTCCGCGGCAAGGCCGGTACGACGCCGTAGTCACGGACTCGCTCTGCTTGTCCTCGCCTGGCAGGCGCCCTGCTGCACCATCGCCCACCGCGTCCGTGGCAAGGCCGGCCTGACGCCGTACCCAGAGACTCGCTCTGCTTGTCCTCGCCTGGCAGTCGCCCTGCTGCACCATCGCCCACCGCGTCCGCGGCAAGGCCGGTACGACGCCGTAGTCACGGACTCGCTCTGCTTGTCCTCGCCTGGCAGTCGCCCTGCTGCACCATCGCCCACCGCGTCCGCGGCGTTGCCGGCACGACGCCGTACCCAGAGACCCGCTCTGCTTGTCCTCGCCTGGCAGTCGCCCTGCTGCTCCATCGCCCACCGCGTCCGCGGCGAGGCCATACATGATAAAAATATATCCCCATGACAAAGGCATTGGTTAATACACATTGAACCAGATGGTAGAAGACATTATAATATATTCTAATTAAGTAAACCTTTGGCTGATTTCACAATCAAATAATGCAACAATAGTACTCATTAACGCCTAATGAAACAGAACTTGAGTAAGACTTACTGGCATGAATTGTAGTTATACAACCTTTTGCCACCTGCTTTAATCAATGGCTTGGATCAATGAAAATCTAACATGTACCTAGATAGTTAAACATTATCAATGAATATTATAAAATAAAGAAAATGCTAGAAGGTATCATCACTTGCAGCAAATTTACAACCCTACAGCAGCTGCTTTTGTCTGTGGCTTAAAATGATAAAATATAAATATATTTGACAATAGCACTGGATATTACAGAATAAAACTTATGCAAGTAGACATTATCATGTGTTTTAATTATGTAATCCTTCAGTAGATCTCACAATCATATACTGTAACAATAGCACTAATTACTGCCTAATGAAACAAATGCGACCAGGACTTATAAAATAAAAGAATCAAACATATTCCTAGAATAAGAAAACAAACGTAAAATACAGGAAATGCTGTGCAGTATTTTCACATACTGATATTTTGCAACTGTACAGCAGTTGTCGTAATTATTGTCTTGAAAAAGTAAAATGAAACATGTTTCTTTACAAACAGCAATGATTTATAATCCAACAGATACAAATATAACTGGTCATGAATCGTGATTATACAACCCTCCACAACCTGCCACAATTGGCTTGAAATAATAAAAATCAAACATTTTACCAAGTGGTTAACAATAGCAATGGTTAATATAAAAGAAAGGAAATATTACAAGGTATTCGGCTTCAAATAGGAAAAATTACACAAACGGTGAACACTGCCTACTACTGCCTCATCTTGCGAGGAGATTTTCCTCTCCCTTTTCTTGGGCTCCTCCTAGTATCAGGTTTCGCTGTATGTTTCCTAGGAGAGATGCGGTCTTTGAAGTGAATAAGCCAACTTTGAACACAGACCTCCACTTCTTTGTCACTTGTGCCTGGGGAGGCTATGCGAGTAGCATCTGAAATAGCGACATCAAAGGCAATAAGTTAATGTAGTAAGCAGATTATTGAGGTTTCCTTGAAAAAAATTAGACTGCTAGGAGGTGACCTATACAATTGTGATTGAGACAATGTAAAATTAAACATGTTCATGATTTAAACGTTCCAACTCAACAATCATTCAAATAATTACTAGAATGACTGTAGTATTCAGAGCTCAACAAGGCTCATGATATTTTGGCAAGTGAGAAACTAATAAGAGGTGCAGGAAAGTGTATTCTACACTAGCTCCTCGCCCTCTAAAATGAATGTGGTGGTGAAGTAACTGCACATGATATGGGAAAATTCACTTATAAAAAGAAACCCTCACTTATAAAAAGTGTACTCACCACACAACATTTCCATGATGTTAATCAGATTCGAAAACGTCTTCTTGTACTCTCTTGTTATTACTGCTCCTGAGGCATCAAGGGACCCTGCAGGGATTCTAGACCCACTCCAATTCGTTAAGTAACACAACTCATCATTGAACAATTTTGGTAGTGATCTGTTGAGAAAATCAGATGGTTTTTTGCCACCTAACTGGGCTAAATACCTTGCCTGCAAAATGAGAGGGCATAAGGTTTCTGGACGCATGAAACAAGAAAATTGATTTTCACCTCTACTATACATGCAGTAGACTTACAAGTTCAGATCTGAGAGTCTTATCAGACAATGCATTTTCTAGCTTTTCTAAGTTTGAAATGTCCGATATGGGGACATCACATTTTTCATTCAATGCAGCAGGCAGTGAAATCAGATCTCTTGGTTTGGATTTTAAAGCAGAACTAATATCAGCTAACATAGCTTGCAGAGTGTTCAATTTATGGAAAACTTTTGTTTGAAATGTCTGAAACTCTCCTGAAAAGCAAAGGAAGTCAGTATGAACTGTGCACAAGCTTATAAATAAAAACTTGGAAGAGTGGAAAGACCAAAAACTGAGAACCTTGTGAAACATGATCCTGAGCTGGTTCCTGGAATAGGGTCCTTGAATACGATGGGCTGGCACTGAAAACAGAAAATAGAAAGCAGAATAAAAACTGAGAGAAAATATCCAAAAGAAATTTACTGCTGGCAACTAGAATAAAAATGTGATGGTCACAACTGAGGTTTTCACTTTCCTTTTCTTTTGTTTAAGATTTAGTCTACCATATGGGGGAAAAACACTAGTGAACTTAATAAATTGATAATAAAATGTTTTGCCAGAATGATGGAAAATGAGATTGCCCCGCCATCACACAGCAGAAAAATTGACACCATAATTTGAAAAAATTATGACAGATGTTAAAAGAAAATAACCACAATGCGAGAGGAAAAGAGAGAAAATGCTTACTTTTTGGCAGCACTTTGATTAATCTGTGAAGTATTATTTTCTTGTGAACTTCGATTGTCTCGTGAACTCTGATTATTTCGTGAAGTATGACTATCTGAAGTTTGATAATCATGTGAAGTTTGCTCATCTTGCCCATTTCCATCATCTAGAAATTCAAATGAAGCATTCTGATCATAATTCTTCGGTTTGGAAGGAAGCTTCTTCCTTTTTGTTTTTGCTCGCTTCACCTTCCTTGCATTACTTCCTGCATGTTCCGAAGCACTTCCTGAGCCTTCGTCAGAATCGGAATCAGCATCATCCCCTGACGCATGGTTCAGTTCTTCTGCTGCAGACTTCTGTGCAAGGACTTCAAACTTTTCCTTGGCGTCAGGATAAGACACTAAAGGAATGAATAAGAACTAGGGTAAATGCTCAGTCATTTTCTTTTTAAGGTGAGAAATAACCTTTGGACGGGTAATTTAAGCTGTGATCCAGTGGTGGGAAAACTAATTTGCAGTGAAAAGGCTTCAAATGGGCGTTTTATGACTACCCTGTTTTTCTTGTGATCAAATAGTGTAGAAAAAAATCAGATTGTCCGAAGGGAGCACCTTAACACTTTTTTAGTTTCCTTGCTGATATATTTTAGAGGCACTCCATTTTCAGACATGGCGCGTACAATTCCTATGTAACCACTGTTCTCAAAATTCTGGCTAAATGTTTCTTTTTCTCAGAAATGATTGAAGTCAAATTGATGTGCTAGTTTTATTAGTAAGTTGGCAATTAAATTTTCCACTTTTAAGCCTTCCTACACTTTCATCAACATATTAAGAAACAAATAACTAGCTTCTCAATTTGAAGTTCAATAATTCCTAAAAGTGGAGACATTTAGCCAGATTTTAAAGACCAGTGGTTAAGCAGGCATTGAGCGTGCTAAGTCTGAAAATGGAGTGCCTCAAAAAATACATCAGCAGGAAACTAAAATGTGTTGAAGTGCTTCCTGGGAACAATCTGATTTTTTCTACACTATACTGATGCCAAGAAAAAGCAGCCAAGAAGCCAAAAAAAAAAAAAAAACCAATTGAAGCCATTTTACTGCAAATTAGTTTTTCACCAGTCATCACAACCTACAGTGTCCTTTCAATGGGTATTTCACACCTTAAAATACAAATAAGGGAAGTTGAAAGATCAAACTGAAGTAGTAATGCTCATCACTCAATATGCTGAGGAAGAAACGAGAAATTTGATATTGATGGAGTACGCTTTACTTACATCCAGTGGCAAGAATTCTTATAGGATATATTTTGAAATCTGCTTTTGAAGGCTGAGTTTCGGCTAGAACGGCTGTCTCCAGCTGCTTTCTTGATATGTTGCCATCTTTGGGCCAGTGGCACTTCGGTTGTTTGCCATTTATGATCCAGATTACTGGTACTATTTCCTGTTCTGTAGTGTTATTTCCGTGATGGTCCAGGAAATTAACAATTGCAAAGTTGCGGGGTCTGCAACAAAAACAAAACAAAACCAGATTTAGATACAAACTAGAATAAAAGGGCATTAAAGTCGTACTTCAATACCATACCAGCAACTGGTGTGAAGCAATCTGAGGCAAATGAACACATGCTTATATGGTATTAAAGCCGCTTTGCCAACAACTAAGTCAAGAGGCCACACAAAATGCTGTTCACTGAGTCCCCAAACTTTCCAGACATACACTTGAGATGAATTGGGGAAAAAGTCAGTACAATGGGAGTACATTTTCCCAATCACAAACCATGAGGGGCCATCTTTTATAAAATTTGATGCACGAATGATAGTGCCATCATTAAGACACAATCCACTGTCTCTTTTTGACACTGAGAGCACCATACCCTTGTAACACAGATATGAGAAATGGTCTCCCCCACACCACAAGTTGGTCCATTGTTGTGCTTTGCCTTTCGAGTTTCTGATACAGAGCATGTACGAGCTGTCTTGGATATGGCAGAGTTCTGATTTTTCTTTTCACTAAGGCGCTTCCAAATCTGCTCAAGTGGTTTGGCATACCCTCTGAGGAGATTCTTCAGTACACCCTGATAACTTTCAAAGGGGAATGCTGAGAACATGTCCAATGTTCCATGCTCGGCACAATCAGCTGGAATGTGAATGAGGGCATGAACCGCTGGAGTGGTGAAATCAATGCCAAGCAAAAACTTACACCTCCCAACAAATCTCTTCAGTAAGAATTCTGCCTCTTCTAGATTTGAGGCGCACAAGTCTGTTGATGACATTATCCTGCACGCTCGGTGTAAGTCTAGCATATGATCATACAAATCATTGTCTAGGACCCTCGCAGAACCACAGGTGCAACGTACATGATGAATTGCCTGTACTGATTGGCTTTCCATGAGTCTGAATCAGAAAATGGACTGAGCATCCTGCTGAATTCTGTTGGCATGAATTTGTTGATTGTAGCAATTTTTGCGTCAATGCCTTGAACAGAAGCTGCTGTCATTTTAAGTTTTGATCTTCTGGACTTCTTTCTGAAAACCATTACTTGTTGCCTTCCCCTAGTAACTTGCACTTGGCAGAACCTATGCTTGCCTTTTTTATACACTAAGCAAAGTTTCTTCACAACATTGATGAAAATAGTGTGCATTGGATCAATAGGAAACTGTTTTACCATGTCAATAAAATTTAATCTTAGCATAGGGCTATCCCCTTTGTGGTGGTCACGCTGCTCTTGATTTCTAAAGTTTTGATCTGTCCGCAATTTCGCATTTAGTTCGTGGAACACTCTGCTCCGATCAATTGACATACCCCGCACAAAGCATTTGGAGCAGCCAACAAAACCATTGCTGTTTAAAATACACTTTACAAATGCCAAGGCAGGAAAGTCACAAATGAAGCAACGCACACGTACTAAAATTGTACAGCCATTGTAGGAAATACCATGGTTGACAACATCCCGTAGTTCTTCCAAAAACATGTCCATGAATTCTTCACAAGACTCTGGCTTGCCACGGCCATAATAGGCACATATAATTATGGGTTGGTGGTCAATACCATCTACTTTACATAGAATTGGCCACAGTTCATCTTTGGAACTTTTGTAAGGACTTTGCCCATCTAAATTGAATACAAGATTAAGTTCTGCTGGGGGACAACTACACGTATGGAGAAGCTCTACAATACCACAGGAGAGACCAAAATATATAAATTTGCCCTTCCCCATAGGTAAAACCGGTGCCTTCTCCCTAATAGTACCGAGTAGAGTCCGAGAGTCAAGAGGCAGGCCAGGATGGTCGTGGTGTAGAATCTTGAGCAAACCACTGACAGCTTGATGAGTTACATTGTTGGAAAGAGCCCAGTCTGCCAAACTGGATGACAAACTTTTGGCCTGCTCTGGTAGAGGCACAGTGTCCTCACAAGCACTTTCCCATGCTGAGTGGAGATGGTCAAACTCAGACGCAAACTCCTCAACTTGCAGATCAATTTTTGTCACATCATGATCAGAATAAGGTTGGGGAGATTCATTCACAGAACTTACACTGGAAGAGCTTGCTGGTGAACTACCTATGCATTCCCCCGTGTCAACAGAACAGCCCTGAACTTCCCAGTAATTGACATCAGGTTGAGAGGTACTTTGGACAGGAATGGCCCGACACACACTATCGATATCATCTTGAGTGGCCTTTTTAACTTTCCGGTACCACGTACTCTTTGACATCCTGATGAAGGTGACCACTTACCCGCCAAGACTGAAGGCTGATCTTGGTCTCTTGCCGCCTGTGCGAGAATGCTCAGCCATCATGTTCCCTGAAAATAACATACGATTATTCTCTAACATCCAGCTTCAAAAAGACAGCACATCCATAAACACTGAGTGGCTGGGGGGAATACTCACTTGTAAGAAACCTTGCAGCTAGGTTGCAAATTATGGCAGAGATGAGAATGGTAAGGAATTCTATGGAGACAGATCAAGGACATTGAATGCAGCAGCAGAGAGCTCTGGAACAGAAGCATTAACACAGACGATGAGCTAAATTCGCGGCTGTTTGTACAGAAGGGCGAAAGTCACATGAGGCTTGTGGCCGTTCATGCCATTGTTGGAATATGAACTGAACGGCCACGAGCCTCATGTGACTTGCACCCTTCTGTACGAACAGCCGTGAAATAACAGCAAGCTGAATGACGTTCGAGCAACGTGAGCACGCCCCCTCACGGCGAACCAAAGGCTATAGGGCACAAGAACTAAAGAACGTTGAAGAGAGAAAGTCACACCCACATAACCTAAGCGGCGTGAATTGCCGGGACCAACGGGCCAAGGTCGCATTCCAAAATATCGCGAAGACAAGGGTCATGCAACTTGAAACGTTAACGAGCGTTCGGAGGGCTCCGAATGAAGAGGTTACCTGACATGGCAGGAGTATCAAAAGCAAGTTGTGGGAAGACCCTCTTTCAGAGCCTGTTCTCGGCTGTCGCATTCAACATGAAGTTAAAATAAGATATTGCAAACTAAAGTCGTGTGGATCAGATGACGTCATTTTACATACATTAATACACAATCAAGTGGTCGTTGAATTAATCTCACCTGTGGATGATCACCAGATATTTCTTCTTGCCGCCACAACAGCGAAGACCGTTACAAGTGGTTACAAGTAGACTGCTCGGTGCTCGGGCCGGCTCGGGCTACTGAGCGGAAGAGTTTGGCTCTCATTGGCTCTGGAGGATTACGCAGCGCGCGCACGCATCCACATCAGCGCACGCCGAAAGAAATAGTTCCCAAATTGTATGCAAAAACTGCTGCCTGACAAGAAAAAATAAATAGAAGAACTTGCTGTCCACACTTAAAAAATAGAATTTTTTTTTTAATATTCAGAAATGAAAATAATATCATCACCTCGCTCCCAAACAAACCACGAGCTGACACTCGTCGTGCGTTTGTCCTTTTCTGCCTATCTGACACACACTTTTTAGAAACACCACGCTGTTGACCAGGCTCAGCTTCTAGATAACGAGTTGATATTTATTGAAGGACAAAATGACGAGCCGTTTTTACGATCCGCGCAGTTTGAAATATTTAGGTAATGAGACTTTCAAAGCCACGCAATTGGTACCACTGCACAGCTCAGGGCTGGGCCTTGTTCAGGTTGGCCCGGCTCGGCGGGCTCGGCTCTCTGTCGCTGTAATGAGTTCTCTCTCGTATTTAAAAATTAATTTGAGTCAAATTCAAGAAGATTTTACAAGAAGCATTCCTCTTTCGTCGAGTCTGCTCGGTTGGAGGTGAGTTGGGAGTTCATAATTTGTCGACTGGTATTTTTTGACAATCCGTGCCTCCTCTCTTCCTTACCTTCACTGCCCCGCCCCCGCCGCCTCCTCCTTGAGTTCGATGTTTGTTTTGATCGGGAGACGAAATGTAATTTAGCAGCAAATATTCATTGACTTCTCATAGTTAAAGGCACATGGTGTTTCTGAAGCTAGATTGTATCTTCTGAAATGTATCAGAGCACTGTGTTTTCGTCAAACATGGTAAAACATTTGTTTTCAGTCAGCGGTAGATAGGTTAAGTGCTCTGCAGGTTACATGAAGATATTGTATTATGTACTGAAACAGATTTTACGGATGGTATTCGCTTCGCTCTATTTCATTGTCCCTCCCTCTAAATCATGTTCAGTCCTGCTTTACTGTTTGCCCTAACCTAAAATTGTTGGGTGAGAGGCGTTTCTTCATTGTTCTGTATGTCAAAACGCTACATATGAATATACATTTACTGAAGTGAATGTAAAAACCAGTGTCATTGGTTAAAAATTTATCGCAGTCTGTTTGATATGTTGCAGTGATATGTTTTCTGTTGCTGCAAACACCTTGGAAAAGCTGCTTTTGCCATGGCTTCTGCCTAGTAGATTAGACAAGGAGAGAGACAAGGTCACCTCAACTTTCTTATTGTTGAAAGGTAAGCCCTCAACGAAAGAATCTATTTGTATTCTGTATGTTGATCTTTTTCTATTCATATGTAATTTTATTCTTATTTCAGTTGGCGCTTTATGACAAGTTTTAAATGAGTTGTATATGTTGGACATTTCACGTTGGTTGAGTCATGCTGTAACCAACTGACCAGGTAATTACGTAGTTTATCTGTAAGAGTAGGCAATATCCGTTCAGTTACTGTGAAACATTCTTCTGTTTCTTACTATTGTGTATTGGTTACAACCAAAACTTGTCTGCTACAACAGCTCATTGTTTTCATTTAAAGTTCCTTTTCTGTTCCACCTATCGAGACACTCAGACTTCCTTCAATATTTTCATTCCAGGAAAAAAAAAAAAGGATGTAATTTGAATGCTGATTACCATTGTGGGGCTTATCTACTGATTTCAATTGTAAGTAGCCACAATTTATCCAACCAATATTTTGACAGTAGGAAAACAAGCTTTCAAATGTGTATTCAGACTTTCTTGGTTAATAAGACCTGTACTAATTCTTCATTAAAAAAAATTATTAATGTTGTTTTTGTCTGCTCTTCTAGGTTGTTTTCAAGGGTGAAGCAGTAGGGTAGAAATGACATCAAGCATAAAATTTCATGATATGCATACAGTTACATTCACTTTTCTTTGCCTCATGCAAGCTTGCCTCTTTTAGAACATGTTTGGATTGTGAAGGAATTTTACTGTTGGGGCTGTAACAACCCTCAGTTTTTACCACAGTGATGAACATACTGATGTACTTTTCTCTCAAGATTTGAAATAAAGGTGACTGAGTGATTTCTATTTCATTTATAATCTCCATAACTACTAGATATAAGGAGTCGTGCCGAAGCTAACTGGCCTAGAACAACCAGTGGAAATTGCTCGCTGTCTAAAAACGAGTAGTAAGCTTTTCACGATAAATCTGTGACTAAAGAGTATGCAAAGCAAACACAAAAGTACCATAGGGGAAACAAAATGTTACTTAAAGCTGGAACTTGAAATTAGACTTCATCCCTCTACTCAACATTTTAAATTAATACTGGTTTAAATTTTGTTATTTTTGGAGTTATGAAATCTTGAACATTGAACAGAAATTGTTCACAAAGTGGAATGAATATCCAGTCAGCTCCAGCCAAGAAAGTTGTGGTGGGGATGCAGGCATCTGAGGGAGTAACACCGACAGGGTAATGAAGGTACTCATGTGACACCTGCATGGACATGGAGCTTAGAAAGCAAATTGTAAGCACGCGCTGTCGTGCCGATTGTCTGTTGTCAAATCTGGTCTTAGGTGCTGCTGCAGGTGACCCGGGGGGGGGGGGGGGGCAGGTAAAGCAAATTCTATGCATGCGCTGCCGTGCCGACTGGCCGATGTCAAATCTAGGCTTAGGTAGGCTAGGGTAGGTAAAGTTATTAAAATTCGACTGTCAATATTTTGTATCACGTGTAGCTCCAAAACTCTGCGCGGAACTTGCTAAACGTTTTGCAAACGGCTGGGTACGTAAAGAGGTTGCTTTACAGCCAATTTTTTAAAAGTTTGTTCTATTAGTTTGGATGGCGTTTTGACACTACCTGCCCCTGACACTTGGCGCCCCACTTTCCCTTACGACTCTTGCGTGCGCGTGTTCGTTGTGGATATGTCTACCCCCTTGCAGGCGCCTCAGGCAAACTTAATTCTCCACGATCTCCCTTCATTTTATTTTAAAAACTTCTACGCAACGCTCGCCACAGAACGCGCAGAACAACAGAGCGTGTACCCCTAGTTAAGGACGTAACGCACATGATCGAGGGGTCAACAACTCGGGTTCTCAGTGTACACAGGAGTACCTTTTTTTTTTCGGAGTAAGATAGAGTAAACTGGAGCAAGGTGGAGTAAACCGGAGCAAGGCGGAGTAAACCGGAGCAAGGTGGCGGAAGGTGGAGTAAACCGGAGTAAGCCCGAGCAAGCTGGAGTAAATTCGGAGTAACTTCGCAGTAATTTCGAAATAAACTCGACCCAATCCAAGATTTCGTTCCACAAGGAAGCATTCCGGCACGGCGACAGCGAGGCGCCTCACACGTAGGCAACCCATCGACCCTAGCGATGTGCGGGCTGGCCTACTACCCTAGTCTCGGCAGGCGCGCGGGGAGAGGATGGGTAGGAACTCGTGATGGGGGGGGGGGGGAGGGAATGAGTGTGTTAGATCTGGAAAGAGCTCAAGATTTCCATACACGCTCATGGAGAACTATCCTCTGTGGATTTACAAATGAAACGGTACAGCGGACCCGGTATAAATCGGAGTAAGCCGGAGTAAGGTCGGAGTTAACCGGAGTAATGTCGGAGTAAGTCGGAGTAATTTGGAGCAACCTGGAGTAAGTCGGAGTAACCGGGAGTAGGCCGGAGTAAATCGGAGAGGGCCGGAGTACCCCGGAGTAAAGTCGGAGTAAAATGTCCGTGTACACAGTGCCCCTCAAGTTGTTGACCCCTCGCACATGATACAAATAGAGGGTTAACTTCTTGTGAACATGTCCACGCAACACATACGACTTGCGAAAGGGTGAAATCGGAAATATTCGCATTTCCTCTGTTAGTAATGTAGAAGGAAAAAGAGTGCAATCGTATCAACACTTCTCCGCAGAAAACGTAAAACCATACAGGCTCAAATACTAAAAGAATGGCACAAAACACATTGCGCGTGCACAAAAGGTCATAAATACGGTCACCCAAAAGTGCTTAAGCGACGGATCCCGAGACGGAACTGGGAGTCTCAGGGCGCTGTCAGAGCTGTGACTTAACAGCGACTGACGCTGATTCGATGGTCGCCCGAGGGTTCAGACCGACGGTATGCCGAGGCGTTTCTCAGAGTCTCGAAGATCCATCGGACCACTGGCCAAACAGCGATTCACGCTTAAGCGATGGTGGCCCGAGAGGTCTCACTGACGGTATCCCGAGGCCTTACTAAGAGTCTCGGGGCACTGTCCGAGCACTGGCCGAAAAGCGACTCACGCTGAAGCGATGGTCGTCCGAGAATTCTTATCGACGATATCTCGAGGCGTTAATCAGAGACTCGTGGACTGTCGGAGAACTGGTTAAACAGCGACTCACGCTTGAGCGATGGTCGTCCGAGAGATCTGATCGACGGTATCCCGAGGCGTTATTGAGAGTCTCGGTTCACTGTCGGAGCACTGGCTGAAAAGCGCCTCACGCTTAAGCGATGGTCGCCCGATAGTTCTTTTCGACGGTATCCCGAGGCGTTATTATATGTCTCGGTTCACTGACGGAGCACTAACTGAAAGGCGACTCACGCTTAAGCGATGGTCGCCCGAGAATTCTTATCGACGGAGTCTCGAGGCGTCACTTCGAGACTCGGTTCACTGTCGAAGAACTGGTTAAACAGCGACTCACGCTTAAGCGATGGTCGCCCGAGAGTTCTCATCAACGGTGTCTCGAGGCGTTACTTAGAGACTCGGCGCTCTGTCGGAGAACTAGTTAAACAGCGACTCACGCTTAAGCGATGGTCGCCCGATAGTTCTTTTCGACGGTATCCCGAGGCGTTATTAAATGTCTCGGTTCACTGACGGAGCACTAACTGAAAAGCGACTCACGCTTAAGCGATGGTCGCCCGAGAATTCTTATCGACGGAGTCTCGAGGCGTCACTTCGAGACTCGGTTCACTGTCGGAGAACTGGTTAAACAGCGACTCACGCTTAAGCGATGGTCGCCCGAGAGTTCTCATCAACGGTGTCTCGAGGCGTTACTTAGAGACTCGGCGCTCTGTCGGAGAACTAGTTAAACAGCGACTCACGCTTAAGCGATGGTCACCCGAGAGTTCTGATCGACGGTATCCCGATGCGTTATTGAGGATCTCGGTTCACTGTCGGAGCACTGGCTGAAAAGCGCCTCATGTTTAAGCGATGGTCGCCCGACAGTTCTCATCGACGGTGTCTCGAGGCGTTATACTTATAGACTCGGCGCTCTGTCGGAGAACTGGTTAAACAGCGACCCACGCTTAAGCGATGGTCACCCGAGCGTTCTGATCGACGGTATCCCGCGGCGTTTTTGAGGATCTCGGTTCACTGCCGGAGCACTGGCTGAAAAGCGCCTCACGCTTAAGCGATGGTCGCCCGATAGTTCTTTTCGACGGTATCCCGAGGCGTTATTGAGTGTCTCGGTTCACTGTCGGAGCACTGGCTGAAAAGCCCCTCATGTTTAAGCGATGGTCGCCCGACAGTTCTCATCAGCGGTGTCTCGAGGCGTTACTTAGAGACTCGGCGCTCTGTCGGAGAACTGGTTAAACAGCGACTCACGCTTAAGCGATGGTCACCCGAGAGTTCCGATCGACGGTTTCCCGAGGCGTTATTGAGGATCTCGGTTCACTGCCGGAGCACTGGCTGAAAAGCGCCTCACGCTTAAGCGATGGTCGCCCGATAGTTCTTTTCGACGGTATCCCGAGGCGTTATTATATGTCTCGGTTCACTGACGGAGCACTGACTGAAAAGCGACTCACGCTTAAGCGATGGTCGCCCGAGAATTCTTATCGACGGAGTCTCGAGGCGTCACTTCGAGACTCGGTTCACTGTCGGAGAACTGGTTAAACAGCGACTCACGCTAAAGCGATGGTCGCCCGAGAGTTCTCATCAACGGTGTCTCGAGGCGTTACTTAGAGACTCGGCGCTCTGTCGGAGAACTGGTTAAACAGCGACTCACGCTTAAGCGATGGTCGCCCGAGAGTTCTCATCAACGGTGTCTCGAGGCGTTACTTAGAGACTCGGCGCTCTGTCGGAGAACTGGTTAAACAGCGACTCACGCTTAAGCGATGGTCGCCCGAGAATTCTCATCGACGGTATCTCGAGGCGTTATTGAGAGACTCGGGGCACTGTCGGGGCGTCGGAGGGCGAGCGATGGACGCCTGAGCAATTATATGGCGCTAGTCGGTCAGGAAAGTGTCGCCTCACACATTGTAAGATTAAATCGGGGCTCTGACAGAGGGCGACAATATATGATTGACATTTAGGGCGATTTTAATAAGGCGTTCGCCTAGGCGCCTCCTGCCCGTCGCCTGGTCGATGCAGTGGCGACTCTCTGGCGAAGAGTCGGTGCTACTAGGGCTAGGAAGTTGCCGTTTTGCATGCAGTTGCCCCCATGGTTGTACTTGAAGGTCCCAAAGTGCCAGATCCGGGAGCCACCCCTTTCGAAGGGGGTTGGCTGTGCGACTGCGGCGGGGTGGAAATTTCGACCGAAAAAGGTGCCAAAAACACCTTTAAATTTGCTGGAATTTCAAAATTTTTGGTGAGCAGTGCTAAATGTCGGCCCTTGACAAGCTGACGTCAAAATTTTTACGATCGGTCATACCCACCCCCAGCCCCACCTACCCCCAACCAACCCCCACCCCCTAAAGGGGGTTGGTGTGGCGGGTGAAAAAAAATGGTCGCATTGCAAGCCCCTAGTCCCGGGCCATCTGCACACCAAATTTCATGCCGCTAGCACCAACCCCTGCCGAGCAACCCCTAAAAAACCAAACTCAATTTTTGAAAATTTGCTTTTTGGGGCACTTATCGGTATGCGAGGGGTTCAAAAATTTCGTCAGAGATGGACTAGGGGTGGAACATCAATCTCCCGTCAAGAAATCCGGCGCTTAAAATTCGCAGCCCTTAGCATGGGGGTAGTCACCCCCAGCCACCCCTTGCTACCACCGGTAGGGGTGGAACTGATTTGGGGCTACGAATCGTTGAGGGCACTTCTGATGCACCCCCCTTCAAATTTGCAGCACGATTCGACCACCCGTTCGTGCTCCAGACCCGCAAAACCATCAAAAATGCCAAAACCCACCCCTTACTTCAACCCCCCATATCGCCAATTTCGGGTGGGGGTGGAAACCCGGCTAGCATGACGGCGGGTGGTCCCGACCCTTACCTCGATAGTCCTAAGCGGAAAAGTCGGTGCGGCAAACGGTTTACCCGTGGGGAGTGTTAAAGTGAGAGCATTGCATTCTTCGCCCGGCCTGCGCTGCTACATAGCGCCTTGTAAGCAGGCAGCCCACGCAGCTCCCCCGGCCGGCAGACGGCATCCAGAGAGAGTACGCCGGAAGATGCGCGCGCCCTGCCGGCGCGTCAGTCATGTCATTTGCCTGCCTACCAGGCGCTCGGTAGCAGCGCAGGCCGGGCGAAGAATGCAATGCTCTCACTTTAACACTCCCCACGGGTAAACCGTTTGCCGCACCGACTTTTCCGCTTAGGACTATCGAGGTAAGGGTCGGGACCACCCGCCGTCATGCTAGCCGGGTTTCCACCCCCACCCGAAATTGGCGATATGGGGGGTTGAAGTAAGGGGTGGGTTTTGGCATTTTTGATGGTTTTGCGGGTCTGGAGCACGAACGGGTGGTCGAATCGTGCTGCAAATTTGAAGGGGGTGCATCAGAAGTGCCCTCAACGATTCGTAGCCCCAAATCAGTTCCACCCCTACCGGGGGTAGCAAGGGGTGGCTGAGGGTGACTACCCCCATGCTAAGGGCTGCGAATTTTAAGCGCCGGATTTCTTGACGGGAGATTGATTTTCCACCCCTAGTCCATCTCTGACGAAATTTTTGGACCCCTCGCATACCAATAAGTGCCCCAAAAAGCAAATTTTCAAAAATTGAGTTTGGTTTTTTAGGGTTTGCTCGGCAGGGGTTGGTGCTAGCGGCATGAAATTTGGTGTGCAGATGGCCCGGGACTAGGGGCTTGCAATGCGACCATTTTTTTTCACCCGCCACACCAACCCCTTTAGGGGGTGGGGGTTGGTTGGGGGTAGGTGGGGCTGGGGGTGGGTATGACCGATCGTAAAAATTTTGACGTCAGCTTGTCAAGGGCCGACATTTAGCTCTGCTCACCAAAAATTTTGAAATTCCAGCAAATTTAAAGGTGTTTTTGGCACCTTTTTCGGTCGAAATTTCCACCCCGCCGCAGTCGCACAGCCAACCCCCTTCGAAAGGGGTGGCTCCCGGATCTGGCACTTTGGGACCTTCAAGTACAACCATGGGGGCAACTGCATGCAAAACGGCAACTTCCTAGCTTGAAAAACGTGGAAATGGCAAGCATCGGAAAAAGTGGGGCGCTAATTTTGACCGGCAGTGTAGTTTGTCCTGGGGTTAAGTCTTGATTTCTGCAGTACAGGCCTTTCCTGAAATATCATTAAACAAGAAGCCGATAACAGTTTTTTTTTATTTGTCAACTTTGTCAACTTTGTCTCAGGCTCCCCTTATGCTGACCCATCTATTTTATTCTGTTTAGGCTGCTGTCCACAACCCATTTGATGAGTCTTCCGAAATTGCCAGTGATGATTCAGATGTCAACACCAATCGTAAGGCAGCTCATCTTCACCAGGAAGAAGTGCTCCTTGAGAATATAAAGCAGGGACATAAGGTAGTATTACTATAAAACTCATTAATACTAATGCTTCTGTTAATCTTGCTTTAACTACATAGAAAATAATTATTTTATCTTCATGGTGTATTAGTTTTAAGATAAATGAAAACCATTCCATTATTAAAAAAAAATTACTAGCTTCTTTCAATTGAGATCTTGTCAGTCCCTTCACTAATGTGTGTGTATATTCAGGCAACTAACAGTGGACATCCTAATGATAAAGTCAATGTGAGTCAGAAGATTAATGCATTCAATCAAAGGGACACTCCTTTAGACAGTAGTTCAGCCTTGAATCTGGTAATTTGTTATTTCTGATGTATAAAGATAGAATGGGGAAATCACTATATCTTGAGCTTTTTTCAGACTAAACTTTTTAATTCTTTTCAGCTGACAATCAGCAAACGATACTCCTTCGGTGGAATTTTAGGAAACCAAAGTGATACAATGGTTGCAAGCGAGATAGTTGGTCACAAGGCTGCGGGAAATGAGCAGAGTGACAAGACTCTTTCCACAAGTCCAAACAAAGATCAGGTAATGTATATTAATAGCAGGTGACTGTAGGTAGTTCAATTTATTATATTACAATTTCAGTGTCTATAAAATTTTAACTGCTTTTCAGACAATTAGCCGGCGATACACCTTTCCACTGGATCAGTCCCGTGAAGATCCAAGAGAGAATGCCAATCGTAAGAAAGCTGAACATGAAGTTGATGACTCCGTTATTAATGTAAATAAGGTATTTTCAGTTGCCATTTTCCTTCCTGTTGGTGCTCTCGAGGTGCTCCTTAAATGAACTCATCAAACTCATTGCTCATAAACCTTGCTCTTCATGGCACACGTTCATGCACACGTTGTTGTTTTCTGTAGTATCATTGGCAAGGCCTGGTTGGGAATATAGTTACTCTTTGTAATCAAAATGTGATACAGCCTTTCACAGAACAACATTCCCTATGCCCCGATGCTGTTTTCAGTCTTTTCATCACTACACTCATGAATATATAGCAAAAATATAATTGTTACATTAAATTTAATAGATAGCCAAATTTTAATTTTGCTATATATTCGTCTGTGGTGATGGAAAGACTAAAAGCAGTATTAGGAGGGCATAGGGAATATTGTGCTCCACAAGACTGTATCATATTTTGATTAGAGAGAGAGCAACTATATTCTCCCTGTCCTTGCCAATGATAGATACTACAGGAGACACAAGTTACAATGTGTGCATGGAGAGCAAGGTTGATAAGCGATGAGTTTGAGTTCATTTTAGGAGAACCTTCATCTTAGCTTTTGAGTATTGCTTTAATTTTTATTTAATTTATTCCAGGAAAATATGAGGAGATATTCTTTTGATGAGCTAGTGGTTCGGAATCAGAACAGTGATAATTCAAGGAATTAATCTGATAGTGACAATGAGGTGCAATCAGAGGTTGGCTTTTCAAGCCCTTTGAAGAAGGCAGCTAAGTCACCTAGCATTTCAAGCTCTTCAAAGAAGGCAACTAAGTCACTTCCTTATTCAAGCTCTATGAAAAAGGCAACTTCTCAACAGGTAAAGAAGTAATTTATTGACTTAAAAATTATAATTATCCTTAAAAACTTTGGAAACTTGTTGATTTATTTTCTAGTCAACATCCGAAGGAGTTAATAATGAAAGTGATGATGACTTCACTGACTACAAATCCAAGGCATTATATCGTAACATGAAACGATTGAGACGACAATGTAAGTCAAAACCTAATATCAAAAGCACAAATGTTAAGTGTGCATTTACCTTGGGTTTGTTTTTAAAAACTTAGTCATAAAATCTGTGTGTTTGAAATTCATTCCTTGTCAACAGTCTCACCATCAGTGAAGGATTTTTTGAATGATTTGGTCTCTTGTCTTGATGTGGGGAGTGACTGTGAAGGAACTTCTGATGTAAGTTGTTAGACTGAGATTTGAATGGAAGTTATTTTTATGGTTGGCAAACTAGGGTTCCTTATTTTTCTGTAGCTTTCTTACTACCCCTTCTGTTTCAGGTTGATTATGTTGATGTAGTCTGCCCTCAGGATAGTACCAAACAGGTAATTATTTGTGCTTGTATGTTAAGGCCAAGCTTGATACTACAGTGAACAGTGCATTATGTACCCTACTTAGTCCCTGTGATTAATTTACGTCTCTTTGCAGTTTGAAATAGCTAAGGGATCAGGTGTTTTTGTGGCCAGTGCTGCCAAACATGTAATCCTTCTTAGTGGGCAGAAAGGGGGTCCCAAAAAGCTCCTTTCAAGTTTGGTAACAGAGTTGTTCAAGGACCGCCTCAAAGAAATTCATGGCACTGCTACAATCAGGCCAAATGTTCTACGGGCCATATTTTGTATGTATCAATTTTCATAAGTTTGAATTTACAAGAGATTTGCTCGTATTTCATTCTTTTAGTCTTATACTTCTGATATATTTTCAGCTTTTATGGGTAAAAATGTGCCTAAGGACAATGCTCTGGCAAAATCAGAGATGACAAGGATCATTAATAATTTGTCTTCTGAGGCCAGGAGGGCTGACAAAGGAAAGAGCAGTGACTCTAAAATTGTTCAGAAGAAAAAGAGGGAGAAAAAAAAGGTATAGTTATGGTCTCTGAGAAATATGTTTTGCATAGTCAATAAATTGAGCCACATATTAACATATTGCTTTTATTGTAGGTTTCTTCATCTCTGCAAACTCCTGTAAAGAGTGGAATTGTGGAGGACAAACCCCGCTCAACACACAAAAATTGGGAACAGACAGAGTATATCTTTCCTCAGCAGGTAGCTGTCCCTTCACACCAGCTCAACTATCAGCCCCCACCTCAGCAGAACTACCAGCCACCACCTCATCAAAACTACCAGCCACCACCTCATCAAAACTACCAGCCACCACCTCAGCATAACTACCAGCCACCACCGCAGCAAAACTACCAGCCACCACCTCAGCAAAGCTACATGCAGGAAAGTTACCAAACAGGGCAGCAAGCTGGCTATCCATTCGATCCCTCCGCACCAGTTGCCCAACCTGTAAGTGAAGCAGGCTTTTGTCGAAACCTGCTTCCTGACTTGTAACTGAGCTGCAGTTCTGGTCAAGCAGTAAGATGCGTTCCTTTCTTTTTATTTTTATATTTTTTTTTATTTTTATAGTAAATGAGTAAGTTTACGCAATTCATAGGGTATTTCGAACTAAAGAAACTGATGGTTCAATTTTTAAAAAAGTACTCGCAAATTTTTCATTTTGGTTTCTCAACTTACGTTGACAAATAAGCATTTGAATGGATGTTAATTCTTTTACTTTCAATATTATGTTATGATGCTCTGTAGGCAACTTGCAATTAGGTAGCAAAGCCGATTGAATTTGTCTCTTCCTTGTATTTTTGACATTTTATTTAATATTTGTAAAATGTTTTAAAATATAATGTTTATGCATACAACTATAAATTTTAATCTTTCTCTTCCTACTATGTCATACAATGCCACGTGGGTGACAAAAGAGTGGCCTCTCCCTCAAGGGGGGGGGGGGGGGAGCTGGCGCGTAGCAGAGCTCCCGGCGGTGTCCACAGGTAGGGAGCCCCGCCGCACAGGGCTGCAACCGGGGTGCCTAACCGCCGGGCGCCCTGGCCCCACGGTGCGGGATCTGGGGGGGGGGGGGGGCAGAATCTGGGTACACCTTTTTCCGGACTGCAGTAAGAATTCCCCGGTCACACGACCCATGGCCCGCACCTCCGGACCACAGCACGGACGAATTCGCGTTGACCACAGTCCGAGAACCATCCGGAATTTTGTCATTTTCCGTATGGTTTCCAGCTCTCTGGTCCGGCGCAACCCGGACTCTTTCCAGCCTTTGGCCGGTCTGGGCATCGTCTGGACGAAGTATGGGTCACCCATACTGTGCCCGGTCTGATACCGGACTATCGTTTTTACAAGGGGGAGCAGTTAAACCGCCACTGTACCAGTCTCCGTCTGAGGACGCCCTGCTTTGACCACTGGCACCTGCGGCAGCCCCTGGGGTCTTCTTTGGCATTGTAATTGAGGTCCTGAGTGTATTTTAAGCAGGGTCGGTTCCCATCTTTAACTTTCAAATACTGCTTTTGTAGCAGTTTTCCCGTTCGTTCCTGCTCCTGCTCAAGAAGGCTCTGTTTTGACCACTAGCACCTACAGCAGCACCTTTGGTCCATTTCGGCATCTTAACTAGGGTCTTTCGGTGGTTTTAGAAGGGGTCGGTCGCCATGTTCAAGTTTGAAATTCGGCACGATTTAGAAGTTTGCCCTCCCGTTCCAGTTCCTGCACAAGAAGGCCCGGTTTTGCCAACCGGTACCTGAGCAGCACCTGAGGTCGGTTTTGGCATGTTGTGGGAGTTTTCTTGGACGATTTAAGTGGGGGTCCATTCATATGAAAAAATTCGTATCTCGCACCGTCCTATCGAAATATAAACAGCAATCGATGCGTGCGTAGCTATCGGAATTGCGTTGTTAATTATTTTACAAAATCTAAGACAAGTTGAAAACATTATCTTAGAAACTATTTTGTCTACGGTGCCCCCGTGGTGAGGTTGACTCCGGTATGATGCAAGAAGATTGTGGTCCAAATTTGAGCCCTCTACTATGAACCGTAACACAAACAGACAAAACGTTTTTGGGCTAGTGGGGTGAGGGCTTCGCTATCGCTGAGCTAATAAGACGAGTGAATATTCTGAATTTTACTTGCTCAGACCGATATTTAAAAAGCTAGATAATTTATCAAAATCCACATCGGCATTGGATCTTTTATGACACGTTTTTTTAAAAACAAAGTCGGACCATTATTTGACTAGTATAGTGATAAGTGTCCGACTCATCGCCTAGATGGCGCTCGAGTCGGAAGAAAAACATGACTCTTGTCAGAGAAAACACAGTAACGAAGAAACAAACGTGTCACGAGTGTTAGTTTTCATTGTCTGTGCTGATAACATAAACTGATCAATATATTTTATAAAATAAATTTACTTTCTCGTGGAAATCGATCTTATTGATGAGATTCGATTCCGCGTGTCTCTCTCTTTCTCCAAAGCTCTTTAAGTCTTTTGATGTCCCACGTGACCTCTTCCCACCGCTTGTCTGGTGTGCTCAGTAACCGACACTGAAATAGAGTGCTGAAGGGAGGCAAATTGAATTCCTGTCTGATTGAGTTCCTTTTTAGCCCGTCCCGACACGTTTCTTTAGAAACGGCAGGAGCCGGGCTTATAATCTGATGCCGCATGTTCGTTCGGGCGGACGTGTGTTCGCCGACTGATCGTTCATAGAAAAACTTCAAATTTTGAGGATCAACTACTTTTTTAACGTAGAATCACGTGCGGTGGCACCAATTTTCGATTTGCATCGAATTTTTGATTAATGAAAATTTGTCTGTTTTTGTTTTTTGAGGTTAGGGTTGGCCGCCGCGCGCACACTATTACCTTTCTCTCTCTCTCTTTCTCTCTGCCCTGACACGGGCTCAGGTTAACGATTTTAATCGTAACAAATATATCTGCTATCGGGCACTTATAGGGAGACTTGAGGCGGGGGCCGAAGGCCCCCGCAAACGCCGCCGGCAGGCCAAGCTGGCCAAGCCCCCGTCAATCGGAGGTGCCGGTGGAGCGCAGCGGAACTGGCACCGAGAATGACGGAAGGGACGGGCCAGCTTGTTAATTCCTTAAAAGCGACCCGAACGTACGTTTTAATGCAAAGCATGGGAATGGAAAATGCTTAAGTGAAAACAAATGGAATCTGAGATTTGAGGTTAGCGCTGGGATTGAGTGCCATAAATTTCAAAAAAGGTGTACGTTTGCGCCCGAATAGTTGATTAAGATTCTTGCACTCATGTTGAACTTTAAACTTTAGCATCCCAGTTCATGACTTGTCACGTTGTCACAATAAGATCCATCCAAAATAATGGAAAATAGTAAAGTCATATTCAAAAAGCGCGTGCTCGGAGGCACTCTATCTTTCTATATCTTTGAGCACGCGCGCATTAATAATCAATAAATTAATATCAATAAATTAGAACTAATCAGATAGTGTCGTTGATGTGGTTGTTGTAGATCAGGGATAAGCATTTTTGTCTTTGGCTATTCCTCGTCCAGAATGATATTGCGTGTCTCAGCTAACGCAGCGCTGTAGGTTGGGTGGCCTACTCCGAAGGCGCTATGAGGCCGGTGCAGTCAAGCGGCCGTGGCGAGTCGAGGCCAGCAAGAGAGCCGGGCGAGTCAAAGTAGCCGTCGCCGCAGAGCGCTCCCCCCCCCCCCCTGCACTTACCAACTCCTGTGCCGTCCTCTAGCCACCTCTGGCGGTCTGTTCACTGTGTTTTGATATGCAATACGTATTGCAAAAACTGCTGTGTTGCAAACTGTTTGCCATAACGTGGTCCATATTTCTTTTGGGAGTGTATCGCTATTTCTTTACAATAACTATTTATCGCAAATTTTAGCGATATGTATTGCAATACCAAAGGTAGTGTTATGTCGTCTATTGTCCTGGCACGGGCACGGCTGCCCACAGACGAGGAAGAGGAGGGGGATATGTAAATGACAACTAGAGGTGAACTAGACTTGGGCGACTGATTGAGACGACTTTGTGGTTAGTTGGAATACTTAGACCTGTAGTTTCGTTTATCTTGGGTCCAGAGAGGCTGTGCTACAGACGGCGCTGCCGTCGGGGTTAGCAGGCGCACTAGTGTAAATCTGATCAGGGTTTACTCGTATTTCGAAATGCTGATCGGAATTTCCTGATCACATCCAAAAATGATCAGGTTATCCTGACTGTACCGAATAACGATCACTATTTTCCTGGTCCTATCCGAAAACGATCAGTATTTTCCTGATCGTATCCGAAAACAATCACAAATTTCCTGATCGTCACCAAAAAAGGTCACGATTTTTTTCTTTACAAATACGATCAGAATGATATTATCGGTAAAGTTGACGATCAGAACATGCGATGAGACACAAACACGATCAGGATTAAGACAGCTCTTTCTCGTAGAGTAGCTGGAATTTTTACCTGAAACCTGGTATCTGGTATCAATTCAAGACTTTACGAGGGCCATTTTAATTACACTAAAATACGAGATTATTTTTCTGGCGTCTCGAGAATGGTAGGTGATATCGCCAAACCGACCTCGGATTTGGTGGTGCTTCGCACGACCGCAGGATCCCTTGTTATAGGAGAAAAAATACCATCAGAGATATTTACCAGGAACATTGCGACCGTGATTACAAAAAAAACAAAAACAGGAAAGGTCAGAGAGCAGAGAAACGACCAGGTAATTCCTGATGGTTTTCTAGTACGATATCGAAAAATTCCTGATCGTATAGGTGCACCATCGTATTTTTTTTTCCTGATAGTAAACTGTCCTGATCACATTTACACTAGTACAGAGGTACACAGAGATACAGAAGGCAGAGAACATTTCAACAACGTTTGCTTTATTTAGCTGTGCTTCTACTGCGGAAGAAAAATTTCCACCGTTCACCTTGGCGTCTAACGATGACGAGTCCAGAACTTGCAGAGTGGTCGCAGTCTGCAACGCCGCTTCTGTGCGCCAGGTAGGAAAACATTATCTCTGTGTCTGTCTCCCGGCCAAACAAACTAACAAGAGGGGGCAATTCCACTCCACGAGGTCAACGAAAAGAGGTTCAAAGTACAGTGTCATATTGGGGTGGCCCAATTTGCAGGCCCAATGTTAAAATTTTGATTGGCGTTTCGTTGTTTTCAGGTGCCGCAACGACCTCAGAGTTTGAATGGTAAAACTGTCTTAAAATTCGAAGCAAAGGATACTTCGCTCACAACTCTAGAACGTCAAGACACGAAGGAAAACGGGCGAAATTTGCGCCCTATGAGTGTTAATTTGGGGTCTTTTGCTTTAGGAAAAAACGTGTTTTTCATTGCAGGTCGGCATTCGGTTTTATTTTACACACCACTCAACTTTCAGACCATGGCGGCACCCATAAACATTGTCCGACCAAGTCCGGACTATTTTCCTTTTTTTTCTCCGGAAATGGAACCATAAAATCGAAACGCCGATCAAAATTTCAACCTCTCTGCAAATTGGGCCTCCCTAGTATCAAATGTGGTCTGTCTAACGCACCAGTTGTTTCTTAAAAGAATTGTTGCGCCCGAGGCTTACAATTAGCAGTGCTCCAACTCTCTGCATCCTAAACATCAACCCTTCAAAACATTTCAGAGATCCTTATTGTGTTAAATTTTGAACAGGACGTCCAAATAAGTCAATGATAGAAACTTACTACTACAACTGGTTCCAAAGGACAGATTCGTTCTCTTCTCTTCCAGTCACTTAACTACTTGACACGATTGTTTCAGTCCGAGCGACGGTTAGCCCGTGGCATAGATCCTGTTGAAAATGACCTCAACCGTGCGTCGAGATGACTTCCTCAACTGGAAACAGCAAATCCTTTTCATTGTGCTTGTGGTGAGTGCCCATGGTTACAAACATTGAGTGGGAAGTAGTATGCCCAGGACCGTCCTAGGAGCGCTGGCACTGCAATTAAAACGCAGAACTCTGACGCTATTCCTCCTCCTCTTCGACGCCGTGACCCTGTCCCAGGGCTACTTTGCGAGTTGGGTCGTACGTTCTCAGGACGTCCACATACTACGTAACGCGTTTTAGGGTGGGGGGGTGAACGTTACGGTGTGTTACGTGGGGGAGGGGAGAGGTCTCGCAATGTGTTACGTAACCATTGTAAATGCGTTTAACCTTCAGAACACAAGTTGCATAGTTTTGCGGTCCTACGGGCAGGCGATCCGCGTTTTCCGGTCGTGTAGTGGCTGTGGCGCCAGTGGCTCGCTCGCTCGGTGGCACAGACCGAGCTGGCAGCGCGTTCTCTAAACGCGTTTAAAACCACATAAAAGCATAAAATGGGTGAAGTTGCGTAACACAGGAGGGGGGGGGGGGGCAGTGTTCGGTGTGTTACTTAGGGGGGGGGGGGGCAAAACGATCCGAAAACGCGTTACGTAGTATGTGGACGGCCCCTCAACGGCAATGTTCGATTCTCTCATAGAGCGACGTTAGAGGGGTTCATTTGTCAAAAGTGTTAAAATGAAACGGGGCTGGTTTTGATTCCGGTTCTGTGTTAAAAACCATGAATTTGGTACCTCGGTTTTATTTTTCCGACCACCGAAAAGGGTCGCGCATCGAGCCGGAAGTTTCCATGTTACCTATCACTGTTATCAGAGATTTAGAAAAATTCCGATTACTCTCAAACACAAATTTTCTTTAGTAAACCACGCCATTTTAACATCCTTTTGGTCGAAAATTATGTCCGTTTTGCTCTGTCTGGCACCGTTTCCGAGTTCAGGTAAAAATATAACGAAGTTGAAGGTTTTATAAACAATTTATTCATTTTGAGTGGTCCAGAGCTCCAAACTCAAAGAAATTGTCGCCCGTCAAGAGAGATATTTTTAGGAAGTGACGCCCTTTTAAGGGCGATGCGTTTTATCATATTCACGCAAATAGAGCGACGTAAGTCGGTCTTTGGCATCTGCCTGATATCACTGTAAACCAAAGTCGAGGTGACATCGAGGCTCCGCTCAGCAGTGCGAGGGCAGCGGTATGGGTGGGGAACAGCACTGACTGTTGCTAGGCGAGGCTGTGCTGCGCCAAACTAAACCAGTTGCGAAGGCGAGTGATGTGCTCAGCTAGCCGCACCTCGTGCAGTGTGACGCACTCCACTGCTGCTGCAGCACACACAGCGTGCTTGCTGGGCAACCTCTGGCAGAGTGGCCATACAATCCGCAAAATTGATTTCCCTGACTTTCCCCTGACCCAAACCCGTTTCTCCCTAACCAAGAAGGAAAGTGCTTAAAGGGAAGGAGAATGAAATGCAAAAGCTCTATTTTCCAGAAAATTCAAAATTTAATCCCGCCCCGGCGTGCCGCATCCTATCATAGAGTTGGCCGCTCGGTTGAAAAGAAAGCAGCGACAGACGAAACTGATGCGCCGGCATGGAACAAAGCTAACGGTGCAGTAAGGCGTGGGAGCGCCAACGACTACAAAATGGTCCTCTTGGTCGAGCGATACACATTGCCCTGACCGAACCTGAAATTCTCTGATTTTTCCCTGACTTCCCGAACCAACTTTTACCCCCTGAGATTTTCCTGACTTCCCTGATTTGTGGCAACCGTGTCTGGGCCATCCGAGCGCGCTACGAGTTCTCTGAGCTGAGCGGGCTCGGGCCGAGTTTCTCTGGGTGTGCTTCTAGAAGCACACCCAGAGAGCTCAGGAATTCTATTTACAAAATCGTAGCCACCTCGAAAACCAAAAACGGGTTTGTGGCGAAAATGCGCACACTGGCTCAGAACTTCGTGCTCTGTCCAAATTTCTAAGTTTCAGAAAAGTCCCATTATGGCAAATTTGTCTTCAGTTGCCAAAACTCAAAATTACTGAAAATTCGTCATTGAGACCTTGGTAAACCAATACACGTTTTCTGGGCTTGTCTCGAGATAAGACTGGCCGCCGATGTATGTCTGATAATTTTTAAACATTTATTACAAACTAATTGTTATTGCTGCCAATTTTCCCCCCCTTTTTTCGGTATCATTCGGGCTGCGATTTCGGAACTGTTGTCCTGTACTCGTTTGCCCTGAGTTGAAGGGCAAGATGTATTTAAACCATTTTGTGACCAAAACATAAGAAGTGTTGTCAACAATTTTCGACGTTTTGCGAATAATATGCGTCTTGTCTGCTGTTGTGCTGCGGCTCGTGATGCAAGGTGTCACTAGAACGCTAATAAGTTAGTTGATGAAATTCTGTCAGAATTGACGTGAAACGAATGCGTTTAGTGCAGTCGAAACATGTGGCAATTGCGTTTCGGACGTCGTAAGATTATGAGGATTCATGGAATAGAACAGGAAAGCTAAATTCCAGTAGGTTAGCCAAGTATGTTTAACATACTAATGAGGTGTCCGTTTTCAAACTCTCGGTCTGAGGACTAAACGGTTTGTGCCGAGCGCCAAATATTTTTCTCAGTTCAAGCGCAGAACAGTGTATTCTCAAAGCATTCAGGAACACAATTCTTGGCCCAAGGAACATTTCTTCATTCAACTCCATGATTCAAGAAAATATTCTTGAATGCTTTTAGCATAAGAATGTGTTTGTCTGGGTGCAGCTAGTGTTCTGCATTGATTGGGTCAGACAGTACGAGCACGAGCTACCGCTCCAGATCAGTGTTCTCAATCAGGGGGTCAAGGGGTCTGTATCTTTCCATAAGGCCGGTATGAGTGACAAATGGAAGATGCCCGAGCTTGCCCGCCCGATTCAGAACAATGGCCCGGGTCAATAGTATGTGGGTCCGATGTAGACGAGTTGC
Source organism: Odontothrips loti (assembly GCA_038380765.1). Lineage (NCBI taxonomy): Eukaryota > Metazoa > Arthropoda > Insecta > Thysanoptera > Thripidae > Odontothrips > Odontothrips loti. The sequence goes on from JAZGLN010000150.1 coordinate 44,617, forward strand.
GGACTCGCATACCTCCTAGGGCAGGTAACTAAACACGTCTCACAGGTAAAGTGTAGTTTTTCTAGCAAAGAACTGGCACAAAACTGATTCAAAAACTGACAGGTAAGTTATAGTTGTCCCAAAATTCTAGTACTTGAACTACAGTTTAACTACAGCTTCAATATGTACGTAGAAACGAGATTCGTGGATAGAATAACTTGATTTCGAAAAGGAGAGAAATTCCACTTATTAGATATAAATTAAACACACGATCCTTTCACCCGATTATTGTAATTCGGAATATTGTTTGGATCGAACATTGGCGGCGATTTTGAGTTTTGAAGTCTTTTCTTTTGTAAAAAAAAAAAAAGTTTACACTCCAAAATGCAGGTGGGTGGGGCGTTGGCAGACACATGGGATGTGCCAAATTGTCGTGGGGTAGCGACTGGGACTGGACACACTATGTAAAACGCGACATGTGAGAGGTATTGCAGCGGTCGGCACATCGACGCTCTGAGCGGCTCTGACTGAGGGTTATGCCTCTTGTGCATAGTCGTGTAAAAAAAAGAAAAACAAGGTGTGTTGTAAGGTAACACTATTAGGTCACTCCGTGCCCAAAAGAACGTGTAGTACAGGGGAAGTAGAGGGGAATCGAGGGGATTTTACAACCGATTTCGCGACCTTCACTCGTGCCCCCCCCCCCCCAAAAAAAAAAAAAAAAACACTAAAAAATTAACCCTTTTGGACATGGCAGCCCCACTTCAAAAATCAGGCTTGAGGCCTTCGGACGATGCTTCAGTATGGCTTCACAAGCGCGGACGAGCATGGTGTGGCGGAGCGCTTAGTGAGCGTGGGCCCTGTAGCTTGGGTAGCCTTAGTTGACATTGAGTTGACATTAACAAAATACTTGAAGTCCCATTCCCTGAAGCGTTACACCAAGAGAAACAGATTATTAGGCGAAAAGCAAATTTTTTTAAAAATCAAGCTAATCTTGGACGCGGTGAAATCAAGAAATATTCTTGGATCTTTAAGAATACGCTGTTCTCAGCTTGAATCAAAAATTCTTCTCTCTGGGTGTAAGGGCTATCAGGCCTATCTGCGCCAGACAGGTAGGCAATCTACCAAGCTTTTCCGCCTGTAAGTATGCAAAACGTCGTAATTTGTCCCTCCCTTAGGGGCCATTCACATACCACGTGACCTAAAATAGGCCACTTTTTGACCCCCCCCCCTCCCCCCGCGTGACCTGGCTAACCTAACCTTCCCATGTATTTAATATAGGAGCGTGACCTGTGGCTGACCCCCCTCCCCCCAAATCGGTCACGTGGTATGTGAATGGCCCCTTAGGCCGCTCTCGGATCCGCGCCTTGTCTAGGGCACCGCGCGCGCTTTAGTTTTACCAGTTTAGACATGAGATCGGTTAACCTTTGTTTTCGACGTATGTTTTCATTCCAGGTGAGCTGCCATGTTGACGGTGCTGTGTACCCCCGTCTCACTCCAGACGTGACCCTTTTGCTAGACGTGCGCAGCCCGTGCCACCGGGACACCCAGCGCCTCCTGGGAGCGCTGCGGAACAAGACGTTGTGGGCAGAGCGAAGTAAGCACTTGGATAAAAACTGTGTTTTACAGCACTCGAATAGATTAGGGGGACCATGCGGGGCAAACTACGTTTAGTTATATTTTTCTAACTAGGAATCCGATTAAGAAGGATAGTTGGGGGGCTTTGCCGCGTAGTCCGCGATTTTGCTCGGCTCAAAATCATAATCAGGTTGAAATATACCAGAAGAGGAGGTTGGTCGTAGAAAAGACCCTTTTTAATCTCCCGGCTGTGCGTCGAACAGTTCACACAGTTCAGATTGTTTTTAATTTGGAAACAATAAATTCTTCAGTGCTTAATTAGTAACTGCAAGTGTAACATCAAAAAGTGTCATCTTTAAGCGCCAACGCAACAGGGTGCGGTCACCAGCAGTTTCCCGTCACCATCGCTGTAAAGTCTAACATACGGCCCTAGAAAGGAGATCGTTTTCACACGAAATCGCGGTTGCGTGAGAAATGTTGTCAGTGGGTTCTCTAAATCTGAATTGTTTTCCTTCAGTTTGGGATGCCAGCGCACGGGAGGTGGTCGGCGGCCTGTGGGGTGCGCAGTCCAACCTGGGGAGCTTCGACGGATGCCTGTCGGCTGGGTCAGCCGCGCCCCTCGGCAGCCGGTACTGCCTCGCTGAGCTGACCGTCGACCAGGATGCGTGCGGACAAGCGGGTATCCCTCAGTGGGACCAAGTGACCGCAGTAGACGCGAACGCAGACGCCATGACTGTTGTTCAGGTACGTAACACACTGATTCAGTGTTCTTCACCTGATACAGGACAGTGATATGGGCACAATCATTTCTTAGTTCATAAACGAAAAACATGAGATACCTGCCATCCAATTTCGTACTAGTTAATAGGGGAAAAGGCCCCTATCGTATGGAACTTGCCACGACCTCCTGCACTAATCTCATCATAAAAATGACCTTGCGTATAGGGTGCTGCAAATATATACAGGGCAGTACGATGGGTTGCCTACCCACTCAACTGCTAACCATCCCCTCAAGCCAGCGACAGAACAGCTGGGCCAGCTTCTGGAGGGGGTGGAGAGGTTCCCCTATCACTCCCGCTGTCATCTCAACGTGCCGGTCGTAGCGTCATCCATCCCCGGAAACTACCTGTGTGTGCAGCGCGACCAGAGTGGCGCTGGCATTTCCCCGTGTCTGACGCTGCAGAGCGAGCAGGCCCGGCCGGCTCGTCAAGACGACAACAGGGCTGATAGAGTCACCACCGGTCACCACCCTTTGCCCTCTAAACGCTCCGCCAGTCGTCCGGTCGCTTGCTATGTGCCTCGCGCCTGTAGTCGAGTGGGTAGGCCACCCATCGTACTGCCCTGTATATATTTGCAGCACCCTGTACCGGGTGTCCAGGCTAATACACTGCAGTCGGATGGGTGGCCTACCCTTGACTCTGCAGGGGCGACGATGCAGGCGGCTCCCGGCGGGAGACAGCGGGATACAACATTTGCGTATCGAAACCGAAACGTTAAAGAGGTAGCAGACATCAGTGTTGACTGTCAACCTCAACCATGGCGGAGAGAGCGCAGCCGCACGTGTTGACAAACGAAGAAATGGCAGAAATGGTTATGATTTAAGGCGAGGCGCGAGGGAATGGGCGTCAGGCTAGCAGAATTTATGCCGAGCGCTCTCCGGACCGACATCACCCTAATTACGACAAGTTCGTTAAGATATTTCAAAATTTGAGACGGACGGGCCAATTTCAGCCCCCGTTCGGCAGCCGTAGCCAGGCGCCAGGAGCAGACGACGCAAAGCGGCGCTGGCAGAGGAGGTGGATGGTGTGAGGAGGGGAGGCTGTGCGCACTTCCAGCCGCTCGGCTCGCCCGGCTCTCCTGCTGGTCTCACCTGGCCGTAGCTCGACTCGTCACGGCCGCTGTCTCCCGCCGGGAGCCGCATGCATCGTTGCGCCTGCAGAGTCAAGGGTAGGCCACCCATCCGACTGCAGTGTATTAGCCTGGACCCTCACACTACGTAACTCTTGTATCTTAATCCCCTGAATGGAAGCATGCCCACGTTCCAGGCAATATGTTACGGGTAGGTTAGCCTCCGAAAACATATTCAAAATATGGTTTTCATATTCATAACTGAATACATCTACAATGTATCAATGCATCTGCTTGGTGTAAGAAGGGGAATTTGAAAGCATTTTGTGTTACGTAGGTAGCTTACAACGAGAAAGAAAAGTAGCAACATCCCTACATCACAGACTCTTCAGGAGCAGTGTGGTGGCCAAACTTATTTTCGTAAAGTGTGATGAAACTCACACCAGACTTTCGGAAAACAACCAACCGTTGCGTTTATACAGAACCTGGCAAATGAATCCTAGCCACAAAAAAAAAAAAAAAAAAACTGTCGACGTTGAAATGTTGACCGATTCGACGTCCATTTGTCCATATAAGCGACAATTAGGCGATCCACCTATTTGGTAATTGTAATGCAAGTTGTGCGGATAGCCAATACGATAGTTTGTGCACAACTTGTGCGAATGAGATCGGAACGGCTATTCGCACAAGTTGTCGTATTTTTTAAATATGCACCTGTGCGAATAGCCATGAGGATCCAATCCGCACAAGTTGTGCGAATTGGATCGCAACGGCTATTCGCACAACCTCGCACGATTGGCACGAATTATGCGAAAAATATCGTTGGAGTGAATAAAATACCGCCAGGAAGAGCAATCACATGTTTAATTTATACCATGAACTAATACTCGCCGGGAAATCGGTAGTATCTGCTAAAACTTCAACTGCCACGAAATCGGTCTGAATGTTTATTTTTATATTTATTCCCCTCCTGTGCTGTAGGGGCGCGCTCTACCGGCGACTGGAGGGTGCAAGAACGGCAAGAAAATTGTCAGAACTCTGCCTCTCATGGTTGATTGTGAGCATTAATTTTCTAAATTAATGTTACCCTTCCCACTGTAATTGAAGCCGGAATGCGTATTGGCGCTTATTGGCGGCAACAGGTGGTCTCCTCGCAAGGATCCTGGTCACCGCGAAGTCCCGGTTGGAATGGGACCCATTTGGGCGGGAAATTTTAAAAATAGACAAATAGTACGATTTGGGGCGTTTTCCAGAATTTAGTATTAAAATTATTCAGAGAGATGTTGCGCCGCTATCAAGTTATTTCACCATTTAAAGGCATTTTATGTTATCGCTGCAAACTGTATTGTTTTCACAGTTTGTGCGAGGTTGTGCGGAGAGCCCTGTCGAAGCAATTCGTACAACTTGTGCTCCAACTTGTGCAAAGTTGTGCGAATAGCCGTGCTGACACAACTTGTGCGAATTGCGTCCGTAGGGCTATATGCACAATCTTAGGTGTCCACTTGTGCGAACATAACTAACCTTCAGCAATTGGTCGGCTTGCAGGGCTGCGGCATGACGCCGCTCACCGTGCCCCTCGGAGAAGTCAGAGTGGCCCTGTGCGTGCCGGGATCATGCACTGCATCCGACGTGGAGGCCGCTGTGGGGACATCCCTGAGGCAGATCAAGCCCAAATCCATTTTCAGAGTCAGGGTGCCAGAGAACCACTGCATCGGTCATTTAGAGGAACGTGGCTTTCTTGACACCAACCAGGCGCTTCTGTTCTGGTTCGTGTAATTCCACTTTGAGACATTTTTGAAAAAACTAAACTCCTCATAATCGGTTTCCAATGAGACTTGGAAACCAAAGCTTAAGAACAAAACTACTTGCAGACCGCAAACACCCGAGGAGAGGTGGTATGACAAATTCGAATGGCGTTTTGAGTAAATTGGGGGGTTATTTTTCATATTTTTCGCGGCCCCTGTGCATTAATATTTCTTATTCCTGCTCTCGACAGTTTCCGGTCTGAACGTGTTCTTCCGCTTCTTTAGGCTGAAAGCCCAAAAAAATGTAAATGTCACCATGTATAGATGAGTATGGACTCATTCATCACCCAAAGTCTCACCGCCCTGCGACGACTAGTTTCGGCGTCGCGACGCTCCAAACTTGGGTTTTTGGACAACTTTGAGCATGGGTTTCTCGAGCACCGTAAATCGGAGAGGCGTGGCCAGGTACTTTATCTAGGGACTGACGTATTGCGAATCGAGTTTGTGTTTTCAGGGGAGCTCCTGGAACGCCTTGAACATAGGTATAAAGCGCAGCTCTGTAAGAGGGTCACATAGACTAAATACCGGATTCAGATTTACGTCAGTCCCAAGCCTGTTCTTTCATCTTTCCAATGAACATCCGGGGGAAACAGTGCGACGAATACTCCGCTAGAAACCTCTGCTTTCCTGAGCCTCTGCTTCAAAGTACGTTCACCAGTACAGAGAGACAGACGACCAGCGTCTCTCTCTCTCTCTCTCTCTCTCTCTCTCTCTCTCTCTCTCTCTCTCTCTCTCTCTCTCTCTCTCTCTCTCTCTCTCTCTCTCTCTCTCCGGGCCGGGCCCCCTGTCCGGTGCTGGGTGATTAGGCTCCACAATGCACAGTACAGACTGTCGTATCTCCCTGAGCTAGACCCCCATGATACAGGCTGTGCTATGCCTGCACTCGCCGCATGAAGTGGGGCGTTGTGCGACATTTCACGACTGCCAAGGGCCACAGGGCTGCCGCGACAGAAGCTTTATCGAAGGGTCCTGCAGCTGGTATCAATGGGTACCAATCACGAGGAAGCAATCTTTGGAGCCGGCAGTTGAACCCGGGTCTCCCAACTCACTCGTAAAATCTACTTCGAAGTATAATTCTAAGACAAATTCACTCCACTCCAAAGAGGCGCGAGTTAGAACCGAAACGTTTCCGGTTGTATTGCGCCTCAGCGGTGTGCGGGTGCGAGATAGATGCTCGAATATTGGCTTCTCCATCTCTCTTGCACTCCAGCAATCGGTATCATACACGATTCATGTGTGATCAGCCCATATATGAGATGTGTATGAAGGCGTATATGAGTCATTTACAGCCAGATGGTATCATATACGATTCGCATAAACTTGTATACGGCCCATATACCAATGTGTATACAATTACGATACGATTCGTATATGGTCTCATGTGCAACTCTGTTGACCCGGTGCCGCGTGTTTGCAGGCTGGTGGTCGTTCTCCTATCTGCTACAGTCGCCGGGGCTCCATATTTGGGTAAGTCAATACTTCAGTACTGTAAGAACGTATTTCGGGATAAAATACACAAAGGTACATATCCGTGTGCGGCATTGGTAAGGAGGCACTGGCGACATTTTCAGAAGTAATTTTCGCTACCGACATTTAATCACACGTCCAGAAATATAAGTATTTGTAAAGTTGAAGTGAAGCTCTTTTGATAGAGTTGTATTTGTAGACGTGAGATGTTAGTCCTCATTGCGAGAAGAAACAAACTGGCCCTAGGGATGCGCATTCGAAAGCGTTATACGAATATCGAACTCTCTCTCCTCGAATAGTACGTTTCCGAATGGCGTCCGACATTTGTCCTTTGAAAAGTACTGAAAGGGGGATTACATTGCCTTAAAATAATCTTGCTGCTTAGAAGACGAAAACACATTATACGGGCTGTCATGCCGCCTATACAGTGCACGCCTTAAGCACGTGCATAGTTTTTACGCAAACGCGTCGGGTCTTTTGTTTAGGGCACGTTCCGTAGAAAACAAGGTACGTCCTCGGCGTTCATTGGCTGATTCGTGTCGGCCGCGATACAGAAGCGTAGCAGAAGCGTCGTCTGCTGCTAGCGAAGGCAGCGCCAGCGGACAACACGGTGTCGTCTGCTGAACGTACGGTGCGCTTCGGTGGCGACCGCGCCGGTGGGGTAGGCGGCCCACGGCACGGGCATGCGCTGTGGACTGCCTAACTCGCCGGCGCGGATGTCAATTACAAAACACCAAATATCTCCGTACCTAGACGTTTGCGCCCACTAGTTTATTGTTGAAAAATGATTCCCTAGGGGTGCAGCACAAACTATTGACAGAATGAGAGTACTCACCCCCAAGAATACAACGCGTGCCTCAAGCATATCATATGCTGTTGTCCTGTCCAGCATACAGACGGTTGATGTACGCAGATGATTCTAGAATCAACAAAAGCCCACGACAATACAAGATTTGCATCAAAATCGCTTTGAATCAAGCATTCATCTTTGGGAGTGCGTAAGCTGGATAACCCAGTGGTTGTATACTTGTGAAGTAAATTTAACGGTCTTTCCGGGCCTTTCTTAATTTAAGCTTAGTCAATATTTTTAGCGAAGGTGCTTGTTTCAAGCATATTATGTTAGGAGAGCAATTTGCGGTTTAAGCACCCAGCTGCAAAATCCATCTGGAAAAATGTTATGGAAATTTGAGGTATGGATTTGATTTTCCATAGTGGACAAAATCCAGCTGGTAATTGGAACAAATTTACATCTGGAAATTAAAAACCCATTATGGATATTGAAATCCATTATGGAAATTGTCCATATGGATTTCACTATATCCCTGTGTGAAATCCATAACCGGGATCTGGATTTTGGAATTTCCCATACTGGAAAGTAGCTGGAGATGGAAAAAAAATTCAGTCTCTGCGAAACTAAACACTTTCAGTATCACTTGAAATCACAATTTGGACGTCAAAACCGAGCCTGTTCCAAATCCGCTGTCAGATTTTCTCTATCTCCTTTTGTTCTCGAGATACCCGATTTTAGGTCACCGATTTCGTCGAAATTAAAATGGCCCTAGTAATTTTGTGCAGAGATGCTACAAACCAAATTTCGATCCATTATTACAAGAACTTTGGATTTTATATAAAGTTGAATTTGGAATGGAATTTGGAATCCAGATGGATTTATTATTTTCAGTATGGAAAATACTGTATGGAATCGAAGCTTTTTCCGCACCCCTTTTCCAGATGGAAATATGTTTTCCATTGTGAGAAATTATTTCTGCTCTGGAAAATTTCCACAATGGAAAAAAAGGCCTTGTGGAAACCAAATTTCCCAGATGGAAATCTTTTTCCATTGTGGAAACCATTGAATCCATCTGGAATTTTCAAAACCCATCTGGAAATGGGAAACCCATCTGGAAAACAGAAAATCCAGATGGAAATTGCCAAAAATCCATGTGGAATTTAAAGCTGGGCATTTGAAAAAAAAAAACATTGGACCAAGCATATTATGCTTTACTCAAGCATCCATTTTTGAGAGAGTGTATTCTTGGTTTGGTCTGCTTGTCTTAAAATTTTAGCTGTGATCATTTCAAGTCCGAAAACAGTGACCCCGACGCACTAGCAGTACGATTTGCCCCGCATTTCGGACAGGCTGGGCGGCGTGGGACTGGCGCACGCACCTCACGGAGTTGTCGCGCCCCGAAGAGCCGCTGGCTGGTATGGACCTAAACGCCCTAGCTGGGATCCGGACTATCACCATGCTCATCGTTGTGGTGATCCATCGCTTCTACAACGCCATTCGAATGCCATCCATTAACAAGTTCACTACGCTAGAGGTAAGCCCATCTCTACACCCAGAGAAACAGATTCTCAGGTTAAAAGCATTCAAAAATATTTTCTTGAATCAAGCCAGTCTTAGATTTAAATCAAGAAATATTCTTAGATCAATAATTATATTCTTGGATGCTTTAAGAAGCTTTGATCTGTCAGAATTATGTCAATCCTCATACGGAAAGGTGTGTTTCAATGACAGTTGGATTCCTATAAAAATAGTTAGTTGAAGTAAAGTCCATTTAATAAATAACAGTCGGTATCTCAACAACTTCAACCCCTAAAATGCTACGGCGTGTACCCCTGCAAGCCATTTTTGAAAACAGTGAATTTCAAAAATCGATTTTGTTTGACCAGAAATGGTTTGATGCTGAGCGCAGGCAGCTGAAACATTGAAAAAATGCGACGCGCCATCGTTTCTAGGCGTTTTTGGAACTGAAAGGGCCTTTGTTTGAGTCTCACTTAACAATGGCTTGTAGGGGTACATGCCGTAGCGTTTTAAGGGTTGAAGTGGAGATATCGATTTCTCAGTCTGACATCTTTTTCTTAAAGGTTTGAACCTTACAAAATCGGCCTCCGCGCCTTCCTACCCCTATCAGGAGAAACCACCCTTCACGGCGATTTTCGACAATGGGGGTGGTTCAACCCCTTAGATTTAATCCACAAAGTTGCGGTTTTGGGGACTTCGAGAAGGACCCTTGAGACGTGCCTCCTCAAAATTTGAAAGCACTAGGTCCACTTGGAAGGAAATGACAGGCTCTGAAAAAGTGCGGCGCTAATTTTGTTGACGGGTGTAATAAATACCTTACGGTGATGTGGGTGTTGCTTACAGGCCCGACGTAACCTGTGGCTGACGCCGGGATTCCATGCTGGGCTGTTTCCCGATACGTTCCTATTCATGTCAGGCCTTCTGATGACGCTAACCGGGCGCCACCGCCAGCACCCTGCGGTCGCTACTCTTCGCCGATACTTGAGGTCAGTTCAGTTGAACGCTCATTCTTACTGGCGGAAGCAAAAGTCCCTTCCTCAGCTTCCCGACCATGAAAAAAATTAATGTCAGGGAAGCGTCACGCTAATACCACGGTTAACGTTGCAACACTGTGTATTCAAGTGTAATCAGCAGAAGCAACAATCTCTCACTGATGCCAAAGTAACATTCTGTATAAACGTGTAACAACTGGTATTGATGCTGCGTTGTTAGGTCTACGCCAATGCCACGCTAATTCCTGACAACAATTCCACTTTTAAAAACGGGTGTTGATACTGTTATGTGTCTAGACTAGGGTGGGCAAAATTTTACGCTTTTCAGAAAGTTAACCGGGGGTAAGGTGAATCGAGTCTTTAAGATATTGAGCGGTATCACTCAAAACATTTGAGCCCGATCAGACAACTTTTAGGGATGCCCTAAAGCCGTACGTTCTGTCGCAATTTTGACAATTGTAAGACTGATAAAAATTCCGGTGGTTAGATTTGGTTGGATTCGGTGTTAAGAACACGTTTTCTGATCGACAGGAAAAAACTTTTGATACCCAAAATCCGAAAAATGGTTAAAATTTATGAAATATTGCGAAAATACTCCACAAACCATAAACGATTGCCGCATAAGTGATATAGGGTGATGTCAATCTGTCAATTTGCTATTTCGCTTCGGCTTGCTTTTTTCTCATTTAAGTTTACACAGTGAATGAAGTAAATATGATTAGAAAGACACCGTCGGGGTTGAAATTAGAATTTCATTTTTCGTTTTATTACTCTTAATACTTGGGTTTTTAGCCCGTCCCGCGATACGTTTCTTTACAAAGCTAGCTGGGCTAGTAGTCTTAAGCCGACCCGTACCAAAAACGGGAGATTAGCGATGTTTCGAGAATTTCTCCGCCGAAGACACTTTTTTGGGAGACATCCTCGGACCTATCACGCTGACATTTCCGAGACAACGGAGATTGTCTCAGGGCGGTATCAATGATGTCTTCATTGGTGTCGGTCGAGACGACGGAGTGTCGGACATGCTCGAGTCGCAGAGCGGAGACATCGTCTAGGGGGGTACATCGTTATCGTCAATACATCCGCAAGACGTCCGTGAGCCATCCTGCAGATACCGTCAAGACACCCTCGAGAGGAGATACCTGAGACAACCAAAATCTCCCCTCCTGGAGAGCACTATTGTCACCGCGACGAGCCAGTGTGGAGACAAACTTGAGATGTATATGGTCAGAAGCTCCGCAGACGACGCATGCCGTTAAACACTAGCCTTCGCATTATTTGCCCGTGATAGCGCGCTTGACCAAGTGTGTACAACAAAACCAGACTCTGAAGCACGGCGTCGCAGGTCCGAATCCACCAAAGTACTTTCGCCGGGATAGGTTTTCGTCGGAATCATTTCATTTTTCTTCTCGGTCTTATCTCGAGAACGTCTGAAATTCCCCCAACCTCGCGGATGCCTCGACGGTGTCTGCGGGGTGGCTCATGGACGTCTTACGGACGTATTGACGTCTCCACTAGAGCATGTCTCCAACACGACTCTTAGTTGTCTGGTCAATGTCTTCTGGAAGTCTCCGTGATAGCTGTCTGCGTGATAGGTCCGAGTACTCTAAAAAGTGTTTCCGGTTTAGACATGCTGGATACATCGCTGAATTACGATTTTTGGAACGGGCATTTTATCGCTGGGACAGCCATTTTCTTTTCCGATTTTTTCTCTCAGATGTATAGACTTCTAAGCTAGTGAGTTTTCGCGATTTATTGAATGTGGTGCAACTCCTAAACAAGGGCCATTTCGACCTCTTTCGCGGCAGCACGTGTAGAGCAATCATTTTGTTTCTCGACAATGCGCTCACTGCTGAGATAGTTTTTGACGTAAATGCTCCAAATGTGATTAATTTTGTTCTAGTATTGAAAACTTAAACCAAAACTATCCATCCGATCGCGTGGAATTTGATATTGCTGAAATCGACCCTTGCAGATCAAGTGATTACAACGCGGAAGCTGTAGGACAACAGTTGGTTTGTACAACCAAAGTTGATTATTGCATCAGAATTTTTAGCATATTTGCAGAATTTCGAAGCCAAAATTCCGGCCATACATACTTGCATAGGGTTATAAAATTTGTGGGCAGATTCACGGTGTCCGAAAATTTCGGAAAATTTCCGGAAATTTTGGAATTATTGTTTTACTCCGGTATCGTATACTATTTCAGTAACAACAACGAAATATGGAGGTAGCAGGCAAATGAAGGAGGCCGATAATAGAAATGGTACGAAGACAACTTGAGCCATAGTCATTTAAATACATTTGTTATTTATTATTTATGATACAATTACTATTAAAAGTGCTCAAAAAAATTTATAGCTTAAATAATAAAATGGTACGTAATGTGGTGCAAAATTGCTGGTGTAAATTCTATCAGAAAATCAGAAACGCTATCAGAAATTTCTGATAGGATCTGAGTTTCTTAAAGCATTTTCTGATAGCTTTCTTGATTTTAGCTATTCTGATCTCTGATAGCTTATGCTGATAGCTCTCCCGATAGCGTTTAAGCAGTTTGTTCTCAGCGTAAGCTATCAGAAGACTGCTCTCAGAGACAACGTCATCAGGATGTTCTTTAAACATTAATTTAGGAAGGAGGGGCCAAAATACCTTAACTTTTCGAAATCTTTTGTTAAAAATTTGGTATGCGACATCACTGTGCTCATTTACTAGGGCCATTTAAATATTTTCGTAATCCAACACTTTCTTTCTGGCATCTTGAGAACGGTGCGCGGTGAACGGTGCGCTTCAAATCTGACCGCGGATTTGGATGAGACTCGGTTCCTAATGAAGCTAAAGTAAACGTGTCACTGATAAAATGCTCTGAAAATGTTTAGAGCTATCGGACAGTGCTATCAGAGCAGCATATTGCTTTCAAAGACTCAACTACAGGTATCAGAAATTTTTTATCAGGTCAATGCTATCAGAGGTGCGCGAAAATATCTCGATAGTTCAGGTCTGATAGCAAAACTCTGATAGCTTTTCTTCATAGCATTTACACCAGTGATGGTACACTTACCGTGCAATAGTAACTACCTAGTACTGCGAGCTGCCCTCCTAGGGTTTGGCCAGCGGGCCCTGCCCTCGACACTCAACTGTTTTCCGTCAATACCATGGTATTCCCAATGCTCGCCGCTCAGGTGGCGCTCCGGCAGAAAGCAAGAGGAGATTTCGACGCGCCAAACACGCCAGAGTACATAACCAGTTAATGTGTACGGGAGTGGCTTTTTCGCACTAATCGCCAGAAATCCTGATGTCGCGCGCATCGTTACTAAAGGTTTTTGCACCGCTGGCTCAGATCGTCTCCGCTCACTGACCCGAGTGAGAACACTGGCCCATTGCCAATCCTCCACGTCGCCATTTTTGTTGCGGGTCGGTAAACTCTGTGCAGGATACAAGCGCTAGACTCACTTCCAGGCTGACACCGCCCTACGCGTTTGTGGTCTTTTTCATCGCCGCCGCGATGGAGTCCATCAGCTCCGGCCCCCTGTGGAAGTCGATCACGGAACACGAGGCGGGGGTGTGTCGGCGCTGGGGGTGGACCAACCTGCTCTACATCAACAACTACGTCGGGAAAATGGGCGATGCCATGGTGAGCCAAAATACACTACATGTTTATATACCTTAATTTTATGGACCCATAATTTTTGGGCAATGATGCATGATTTGCTTCACGATTACGTGCCATTTTGTACGTCGTGCAAAATGTACAAAATTTGTTTGTACCGACCGTGTTATGCAGAAGCAGCGCATAAACTGTGCAAAGTGTGCATAGCCCATGGATGTCCATAAACATGCGTTGTTACGTACTAAACACATAAATAATGCACAAAAGTATCAAAAGCTGTGTACCACGTGGTGCAATGCTAAGTACATGGTCGTTTCTGCGTAAGCAGTGTTATGAATTGGGCGGGTGATAATTTGAATCCGGAGGAAAGCAGATACCGGTAATCGAATACACGCTGCCTAGACGACACCAAGCTACACCAACCGAGAGCCACACTGTCCAGAACAAGAGTGCTTCAAAGCATATGCAATTAGCGATTCCAATGTCATACACTCGTGGGATTTTGTTGAGTTAATTAGCATCGTCTGCGTTAATCGACCATCTGAATAGTTAAGAGGGGGCGAGGGGGTAACGACGAATTCAGACATTAAAAAGTTTGCAATGGAGAAACATGTTGTGTACACCCTTTCTGGAGCAAAGCCCAATGCTTTCAGTACCATGGAACTTAAGTGTCATCAAATTAACGACATCGACTATCAGGGCACAGAGCCACAAAGACTGCTTTTTCTTTTGTACTTGTAGGTTCAGGAATTAATGACCTCAAATTAAAATTTTCTCTGTAGGCTTTGATGTGCAGAAGAAGTGTTAAGTCTGCAGAATGCCTGTAACCATAGTGTAACATATAACAACTGAAAAATATGAAAGAAACATTAACTTTCAGACACTCACTCATTTATGTGGACAATGAGACACTCAGCAAGTCTTGTGGTACTCAAGTAAGTCCATTCTGGTGAAGTTTGGATAAACTGCATACAGGACTACAAAACAAAAAACTTTCTCTTCATAGCAACGTGAAATACTTTTACCATAATGATTTTGCTCTCAGTGTGCTGCACAGACGTGGTCGCTGGCGGTGGACATGCAGATGTCTGTGCTGTGGGGGCTGCTGTTGCATCTTGGCCGCGGCCTCAGTGAGCGGACGCTGTTGTCTCTCGGACTCGCCACCACTCTGGTCGTGCCCTTCGTCGCCTCTCTGTCCGGCGGGCTACCTGGACTGCTTCCCGGCTTGGAGCGCCTCGGCTTGCACGCGTCCGCATATCCCGTGGCCTGGGACTTGTACGTGCCCACGCACATGCGGGCCGCGCCCTTCGTGGTGGGTCTTATCGCAGGCCACGCGATGCTCAGGCTCAAGGTACTGTCACTGTCAGGGTTGGTGTTTGGCGGCTAAAGAAGCCTACCAACGGTGTTTTCGGGGGTCTTACGGCCTCCCTCAGAAAAGAGATTGGCCTTAAAGTTTGAGGGTAAACGAAAGATCGGCGAACGCAAGTCCACCCGAAAGATCAGTCGGCATTATTAGTCCGACTCCTGCACCGTTTCTAAGGCAGCGTGTTGCGACGGGCTGGAAACAGAAAATGAACGTCTAAAATGGTTTTAGATCATTTTCAAAGGAGAGCCACTCTCGTTGCAACTTCGTGTGTGTGCACCACGGTTAACTACGGTTCACACCTTACAAAAAGTGGGGTCGTCTCGCTAGATTCTCGTGAGAGCCTCATGCACTAGGATGGCCCAATTTGCAGATAAGGTTGATCGGACAATGTTTAGTGGTGCCGAAACGGTCTGAAAGTTTAGGGGTGTATAGTATAAAACTGAAGGCCCGCCTAAAAAAAACCGTCAGTCCTGTAGTAAAGGACCTCTAATTAAGGTCGTCCCTGTTGAAATTTGACTTCCAGATGACGTAATTTGGTACACCCATAGATTCGGCTCTAAATAGGGGCCCTGTTAAATCGCAGGTCGATGAACCAGCTTTGAACAGAGACACAGTAGGTCAAAGTGGCCAATTTTGGCCGAACGAGCTCTTTTTGTAACAACTCATGTGCCAAAAGTATTCATCACACGAGCTTGGCGAGCATATTTTTGGGAATGGGACAGAGTGGCTTAGCGATCATGACTAGTCCGAAGATTAAGTCACACCAAAACGTGCTTAATTTTGGCGTCCGAATTTGGTGGAATGTTCAGCAGAGACTTTTGGGGGCTTTTTGCAATCCGTGGGTATTGGGACTGGTCACGGCCGCTGGCGACGTCTCGCAAACTGTGCCGGGAGTGATGGGATGCAGGAGTCTTGGCGTCAATTGTGTGCATAGGGTGGCACAGAACAAGCTGGCCGTCCCTTCCGTCAACCGCGGCGCTCCACCGGCACCTCGGTTTGACAGGGGGACTTGGCCAGCTTGGCCTGCCAGCGGCGTTTGCGGGGACTTCGGCCCCCGCCTCAAGTCTCCCTAGAAGTGCCCGATGGCAGATGTATTTGTTAAGATTAAAAGCGTTAACCTGAGCCCATCCCTGTGCGCGCCGCGATGGTAATGGAAGGGGTCGTACCCATATTACGTGGCCTAATTGGTGGGGGGGGGGCAAAAAGTGGCCCAAAATCGGTCATGTAATATGGGTTCGGTCCCTAATGGTGTGCGCGTGGCGGCTAACCATAACCTCAAAAAACAAAAACAGACAAATTTTCATAAATCAAAAATGCGATACAAATCGAAAATTGTCGCCATACCGCACGTGATTCTACGTTGAAGAAGTAGCTGATCCTCAGAATTTGAAGTTTTTTTATGAACGGTAAGTCGGCGTACACACGTCCGAACGAACGAACATCGGGCATCAGACTACAAGCCCGGCTCCTGCCGTTTCTAAAGAAACGTGTCGGGCGGGACGGGCTAAAAATAGAGCAGTCAAGGCGGACCCGCTGGACCGCGCCGGGGCTCGAGCCGCAGGACGGAGAGGCCCACCTGGCGATGCGACATCGGTTCCCAGCTCTTTCCTCCCGCGCACGAGCAGAGCGGCACGCATCGACTTTCGTCGGTCTCCGGCGCCTCCCTTGTTGATTTCAGACGAAACACTCTGGGCAGAGCAATTTTAGAACAAAGTCTGAGCTTTCGAACGGTCCCCCGTAACAGGAAGTGCTTTTAAAATATATTTTACACATACCGAACGGATATATCGACATTGATGTATTTTACAATTTGGAAGTAAGTTATGTCAGGGGATGGCAACGTTGTGATGACTGCTGAAGCGATGCTGGCTGCACCCGCTCTTTTCTATTTGTTCAAATTCCAGTGCATTTCTACTCTACTCTGTATCTTTGTAAAATCTAAAGGCCTGCCCAATTTAGGATGTACTGTAGCTCATAGCATCCTTTAAAATTGGCAGCGTACATCGTTCTGTCTTTGTGTTAGAAACCTTCTAGATCATCTCATAGGGCAAAATTAACGAAATCGCAAACTTTGCCCCACTTTTTAGCCCGTCCCGACACGTTTCTTTAGAAACGGCAGGAGCCGGACTTATAGTCTAATGCCGCATGTTCGTTCGGGCGGACGTGTGTTCGCCGACTTATCGTTCCTGGAAAAACTTCAAATTTTGAGGATCAACTCCTTTTTTCACGTGCGGTGGCAACAATTTTCGATTTGTATCGCATTTTTGATTAATGAAAATTTGTCTGTTTTTGTTTTTTGAGGTTAGGGTTGGCCGCCGCGCGCACACCATTACTATCGCGGCGCGCTCAGGGACGGGCTCAAGTTAACGATTTTAATCGAAACAAATACATCTGCTTTTGGGCACTTCTAGGGAGACTTGAGGCGGTGGCGAAGGCCCCCGCAAACTAACTCCGCCGGCAGGCCAAGCTAGCCAATTCCCCTGTCAAACCGAGGTGCCGGTAGAGCGCAGCGGAACTGGCACCGAGGTTGACGGAAGGGACGGGCCAGCTTGTTTTTAGAACATATGTGTATATCTGGGCACCGACAAGTAGCCTAGTACACCGTAAAAGTACTATAGTTAAAAATAAAGCAAGCTCTGCAACTCTGCATGGTCTGGTTTGGACATGCTAAGGAAAGACGATGGACACATTTCGACCCATATGCAGGCGGCTAGCATCGCTTCAGGCGATCCCTTCTGTGTTACCGGTCCCTGGTTATATTTTAGATATACTTCTTATACTCTCAGAAAGTATGGTTATCAGACGCTCTCATTTATACCCAAAATATACCTTTTTCACAAATTTCGTTTTTTAATGCATATTTTTTGTATCATTGATACGTTGAGAATTTGAGGAAATTATAATCATAGATAGAACACTCTAATTGCATTCTGGATACATGGAGGTCGTTATATCTCTTTTGTATGCATCACCATACCAAGCAATTTATATTTTCAGATACATTTAAAGAGTTCACTCAGACATCGGTGGATACATTGGGTCAATTTTTTCTGAGTTCCAATATCCAGTAAAGGAGTAAAGCACGGCAGTGCTATCTCTGGTCACTAACTGGCAGATAGCCAGATGGCCCAGTGGTTAGCGAGACCCTCTGCCAAGGCAGTCCCCACCACAGCTGAATCAGTTCTCTACAGAGTTTTCGAAATAATGGGGTCACTATCGCAAATTGATGTTGTCCAAGACACCGGAACCCCACGTTGGGCTTCGTGGAGAACTCTTATTTTCTTATTGTAAGGTCCTCGAGGGATATAACAGGATAACAAAACAAACTTTTCCTTGAAATATTGACGCATACAAAATAGACATGACGACATCGATGTATCCATTAACAATTACAGTATTCTATGACAATAATGTTTTTATATTCAAGGCCTATCCCAGATACAAAGAATATACATTACGAAATGAAATTTGCAGTAACAATATTATTGTGTCGTGGTGTTGGGGCGTTCAGGGGAAAATCAGGAGAGCAAGAAGTCAGGTAGCGTTGACTGTATTCCAGTATAGTGTGTATACAGAACAGCTAACAACCAACGGTTGTCATGGTACTATCATGGCAAGGTGCGCATGCGTGTAGGGTTCAGGAGAGGGTACAGAAGTAATACCAACTTCACAACATTACTCCCTCTTTTTAAAACGTTCTCGAACGAGCCTCTGACACTACAACATACAACGGAATCAATAAGACCAAATAAAGTGATTCCCTTTTGGGTAAATGTACAGGGGAGTTTCACCTGACAAATCAGCCGCATTTGATCTATTAATTCCATTTCCAACCAATTGAAAACGCCTGAAACGAAGTGTCCTCATTTGAGCAAAGGTTCAGGGTACTTTGAGACCTGACCAACATCCGTATTTCAGACATTTCAAATTGATCGATCTGAAACTAGATTGATACGCCACGATGCAGTGACCCCTTTTGGGCAAGAAACAGGAACCTTTGACCTGTTTAATCATCCACAACTTGACAAACCAATTTACTTCAGTGCACCGAAGATTCTCTGAAGCTCTGAGTTGATTCCGGCTTTGCAACACTTGCGAAACTCAGTCTTGACGTCACAAACTACTCCGGCGTGTCGTATCGCAGAAACGGAAACGGCGTCCGACATTCCTGGAAACAACAGAAGATTTTCTCGGCCAGAAACAATTTGTTTTGCGTAAGTTTATTACCACTTTACTGTTAACTCCTGTGGTGACTAGTGCGAACCTAGCTAGCTGACCTAACCTCACCACTGCAGTTTAAGACTGCTTACTTCTACACATCCTTAACCCTTGAAAAGGTTTGTACCACTTAACTTTTATGAATATGCATCTGCTCGTCGTACTCTTGCCAAAGCTTGGGTTGTCATGTCGCTGATCAGTGCGAAAACTCAAAACAAGTACTCGTTCCTTGCATTGGAGTTGGTGAGGGCACGGACACCGGCTGCATCATCTGGAGTCCCATCTCTGCTGCGTGCCACTCTCATAAGGATCCATGAAACTGCAAAGAAGCTGTACAGCTAAATCTTGAGGAGAGTCCGACAAGCCGTGTTTCCCAGAAGTTGACTCCGGACTCCCTGGTCCTTCTTCTGAAAAGTGACGAAAATGTTAACGAACGATCCAAAATGGTTGGTGTGCATGCACTCACGATCATCAGGTGGGTGAAACGTGAACTGTGAGGTTAATGTGCTAGCTGAAATTGATTTGAAACTAATGTTTATGATGTTCACAGCAACTGGAGAAAAAGAAACTAGAAGGAAAAGGAAACATGGAACAATTTATTTTCAGAAACAAAATAGGTTATACTTGAGCAAACGATTAGTTAAAATTGAGCATTGGTATACAATAGGAACAGCAGAGGCTGTAAAAACAACAGGTCACAAGTAAGTCAATCACGATTTAAAAACAATCCTTAAGATTGACAAGATTAACAAAGCACTATTTACAAAATCAAAATCATCTCCTTGTGTGCCACAGAGCAAAGTTATTCGGATTCTGTGGGCACGACTTATTGATATGTCCAGAGCGCTTGCAGCGATTACACCTCTTCTTATGAATTGGCTTCTTGGTCTGGACAACTTGGGGTGCAGGGTCTCCCTTCCCCTTCAGCAACTGGGCAGTTCTTCGATAGACCACTGCCTGTACCACGGCCAACTTTTCAGGTACTTTCTGAGCTGACTTCGTAGGTTTCTTCTTTTGACGCTGGCTAATGGTGCCCGACTTTTTGTGTTGCAGCTCCTTTTCTCTCTGGGCGACAATCTGCCGAATTTTCATACGGAGATCCTCCTTTTCTCCAGGAGTGAGCCTAACCTCTCTGGGCACTGAATTCACGGCTGGTGAAACCACAGATATTGTGGACTTCAGAGAAGGCAACGGGGGTGGTGTCACCTTGTAACGCCGATCTGGTGGCATCTTGATGGAGCAGCAAATACCAATTCAGGTATTAATAAGTAATTGGATCAAAACAGACTCCAGCAAACAGGTTGTTGACGCTGTTGCTATGGAGACTGCAGGACTGTCAGCCAGGCAGCCTGCGCAGGTGTCTGCGGTGTCTGCCAGCTTGCCAGCTTGTCCAGATGCACAATGCGGGTGGTAAAAGGAGCTTCTGCTAATTTAATGGCAGCAACTGTGTCATTTAAAATTTTCATGACAATGTATGGACCTTCCCAGGGAGAGTCCAGCTTAGCAGTTCTTCCTCTAACCCGTTTGGGATTATGAAACCACACCAAATCACCAGCTTTGAAAGGTGACACAGTAGAGTGAAGATCATAGTAAGTTTTCATCCTGTGAGCTGCTTGACTGCTGTGTTCTCTAACTTCTTTGTGAATTTGTTCCAGAACACTACGAAGCCAGTAAGGGTAATACTCCAGGTTGACTTCCACACTGGTACCCACATCTGGTAAACCATTTTGAAGGTCCAATGGAGTCCTCATGGGTGCACCGAAAAGCACTTCATAGGGAGAGAATTTGGTTGAACTATGAGGCATGCTGCGGTATGCTTGACAAATCAGAGGTAAGAGGAGAGGCCAATTCTTCTGATCCTTATCGACCAAAATTCGAATATGCTCTTCCATTGTCCTTATCCACTTTTCCGCTTTTCCATTTGCAGACGGATGTGCCAAAGTGATGTTGCTGTTGCGAATGCCATAGATTTGGCTCACATCTTTCATGACCAACGAAGTGAGACACTTCTCATTGTCTGACAGCAAGGCTATGGGTGAACCAAAAACAGAGAACACATCACGGATCAGGACCTGTGCAATTTCCTCTGATTGTTTGGACTTGATAGGAATGGCACATGGCCAACCTGAGAACGCTTCAACTGCAACGAGAACATAATTGTAACCGTCCGAAGACTTGTGGAGTGGACCGCAGATGTCAATGTGCCACTTCCCATGCAGTACACCTTCTCTGAAGATTTTGAGAGGGAGCTTGGAACGTTTGTGAGACTTGTTCCTGGCACACTTCTCACATTTCAGAACCGCTGCTACCACGTCTTCGTACATACCAGGCCAATAAAAGACCTTCTGGAGAGCCTGGTAGGTCTTCAGAATTCCAAAGTGGTTTCCTGTTGCAGGATTCTCATGGTAGGATTGAACTGACTTTTGAACTCTATTTGCAGGGAGCACCAACTGATACCTGTCTCGAGTGGAATCGAGAGACGGGTGTTCCAACCTTCTGTACAAGACTCCATTATGAAGTTCAAGGGAATTGAACTGTAGCCAGAGGGACCTTGTTTTTGGCCCTCGACCCACAATCTCCTGGAACTTGGGCCGTACCTTGTCCACTAAGGCTACCATGATGAGCATCAGATCCTCGTCCAAGAGCTGATCTTTTCTGAGCTGCTGTGGTGTCATGTCAGGATCAGGTGTAAGTGTCACCCAATAGGCACTCACAGTCTCGGGATTCATTTCCTTGTCCTGAACTTCTAACTTGGTGCATTTCCTGCAGTCTTTGGAGCACGGCCTTGGTGGACGCCTGGACAGCGCGTCTGCTTCTGCATTCTCTGTGCCCTTGATATACTGGACTTCAAACTTGTATGGTGCCAGCCTCATGAGCCACCTTGCCAGAATCCCTGACGGGTTCTTAAAATTTCTGAGCCACTGGAGAGCCGCATGGTCCGACTTGACGACGAAGGGAGCTCCAGCCAGGAAGGTGTGATAATGCTCAACCCCTTCAACTAAGGCCAGCAACTCTCGATGAGTGACACAGTAATTTCTCTGTGCTGTGTTTAGAATTTTGGACCAATGAGAAAGTAACACCTCCTGACCGTCTTGCTCTTGTTTCAGAACACCACCTAGGCCTGTCAAGCTTGCATCAGTGTACAAGATGAACTTGCCTTTGGTGATGTCTGGGGAACCAAGGACGGGAGCTGAAGCAAGGAGCCTCTTCAACTCGTCGAAGCTTCTCTCACAGTCTTGAGTCCAATTAAAATCATTTTGGTGGTGTAGAAGGGCATAGAGTGGTGCAGCAACAGTAGCCAAATGAGGTACGAACTTGGTGTAATAGTTCACCATGCCAAGCCATGTTCTGACTTCTGCTACTGTCTGCAGCCTGGGCCAGCATGTGATCTTCTTGACCTTCTTGTCTACAGTGCCTATCCCAGCTTGGGACAGCAAATGACCCAAGTATTCCACACATGGTTGAAAGATGAAACACTTTTTGGCCTTCAGGAAGAAACCTGAAGCTCTAATGCGGTTGAACAGGGCTCTCAGTCTGCGAATCATCTCTCTGAACGTGTTTCCAGCAATGCAAATGTCGTCCAAGTAGACTCCGCTGTTGGGACCTACATCATTGTCCAGGTTTGGTGTTTGGGATTTCCTCATGAGACGATCGGTGACCTGCTGGAAAATGCCTGGAGCAGCAGAAAGACCAAAGCTGAGCCTGGTCCACTCCAGTTGGCGAGCAGGAAGACCCAGATCATCAGGCAGGATGACTGCAGTCTTTGGGATGTCATCTTCATGCATCTCAAGGTTATGATAACCGTGAGCAAGGTCGAAGGAATGGTAAATTGGATAACCAGCCAGCTTCTGGATCAGTTCCTGAGTGTTGGGAATTGGAATAGCAGGTACTCGAGTGATGTGGTTTAGAGCCCTGTAGTCAATGCAGACTCTCACTTCACCTGTCTTCTTGGGTACGCACAGGATGGGTGACGCCCAAGCGGACTGACTGGGGCGGACAGCGCCACACTCCAGGTACTTTAGGAAAGTCTCATAGACAGCTTGACGGTAGTGAAGTGGAATAGGTCGAGCTTGGAGTTTGATGGGTGGATGGTCTCCAGTGTCAATCGTGAACTTGACCCAAGGACAGCGACCAAACGTCGTGTTGTCTTTTGCAAAGACGTCGTGGTGAACTCTTAGCAGGTCTTCCACTTCCCTCTTCTGATCAGGAGTCAAGTTAACGCAGCGATTGACAAGATCCTGTAAGTCTTCGGGCAGAGGCTGATCGGACGGAATAGGAGGAAGTCTCGGTGTTTGTTCGTAATCAACCTCAAATTGCAGACTGGAGTCTGGAGTTGGAGTGTCGTTCCGGACAGATAACTCCTTTACAGAGGCATCTGGAGTTTCTTCTGTGACATTGTCATACTCCACTGGGTTGACCAGGTAAACTTCGGCAATGACTGCATTCTTGGGAACTGTGGTGACTTTGTCCGTGGCATTATGCAACTGAACTTCTACCGGTGCTGTGACACATGGCAGGACACCAGAGAAAACTTCGACATCACGGTCCAGTGTAGGTGTTCCTGGACCTTTCCAAAAATGCGTCGGCCTGGTGAGGATTCCCAGTTTCACTTTATGCAAGGCTCGCTTATCCTCTAGGGACAATGACACATCTACTTTTTCAGAGGTGGACCTTTTTAATCTATTTATGTGCACTTGGGTTCCACTTGTTTCCAGTGTTCGACTGCTGATTTTTGGGAACCCCATATCAGCTTCCAGAGAAGTGCGAACAACTGTATGTGTCAGAGGAGCTAGAGTGACAGCTTGTCCAGCACGTACTTCATAGTACAGACTGCCCACATGGAATGAACCAGCACTGGGAGAATGAACCATGACGAACGGTATTTGGATTGGCCTTGCTAGTGGTCTATCTGGAGCAGACCTTTGGAACACCAGCAGATTTAGCATGGTCTCCACTGTCAGGCCAAAGTAGTAGACGAAATCATTGCCTAGGAGACAGTCGTCTTCTATATCACACTCGTAAGCTGGGAACTTGACTTCTATTTTGCCAAAGTTAAACGTGACGAGTCTTGGTCCATAGAGCTTGCTCGTCCCAGAATTAACTCCTTTCATTCTTAGTTTGGATTGTTTTCTCGCAGGACCAGGTAAACGACCCCGTTTGAAGACTGTGATTACTGAGCCGGTGTCAACAACACAGTTACTTTCGACGCCATCTGTGACGCTTTGAACCATGGGGCTTCCTGGGGTTGGAAACTGGCTAAAATCACAATCCTCTTCCGCGTCAAGTGGCCTTGAGGTGCTCACATTGGCTGTCGGCTGGACCACCTCAGGGACAGCAGTTAGTGGTTTCCCTGGTTGCGGTTTTGATTCTGGCTCTGGTTTTGCTGAGGAGGATTGCCAGGAGGAGGTTGTGGCGGATTCATGCACTGTTGCCAGAGCTGATTATTGGTTGGTTGGTTTTGTGGCTGGTTGTTCTGCCAAGACATGCCTGCATGATAAAACTGAGGTGGGTACATGGGCACTTGACTTTGTTGGTTCTGCTGGTTGGTTGGGTTGTACCAGCAGTCTCTAGACCAATGTCCTTTGCGTCCACAGGTGTTACAATTTTGGTTGTTGTTACCAGCATTTCCACCGTAACCACCACGGCCACGACCTCGGCCTCTACCGCGGCCACGACCACGGCCTCTGCCTCGACCCTGGCCATAGCCGTTGCCTCCTTGGTCGCCACCATTGCCATTGCCGGTGCCCTGAGTGCCAGACGTCGAAGGCTGCTGTTGCTCTGGGAAGACCATTTGGACCTTGGCCTGAGTTTGGCCCTTGCCCTGAGCCTTCCCACTAGCTGTCAGCTGCGAAAGAAGGGTTTTAAGCACCGAAACTTCCGAAGCAGGATTTTCGGCTTTCTCCTCTCCTTCCTCCCCCTCGACAGGCACAACCTGACGAACACGCTTGGCAGGGGGCTCCTCCAGGATGGTATGCCCTTGGATAGCGGAGTCCAAGGCAAAATGCTGATATGCCAGAGAATCGCGGATCTTGGGGCTGGACAACCCCTTGACGAATCGCTGGATTTTCAACTGTGTGAGGTCACTTTGAGGCATTTGGGGATACGCCAGTGTAGCTCGGGCCTCGACTAAACGGGCAAACTCCTGCAAGGACTGGGTTTCGCCTTGCTTGAGAGTTTGGAACTGATTGAGACGCTCCCAGATGGTGACCTTCTGCCCGTACGTTCGTTCCAGGGCGAGGTTCAACTCAGCGAAAGTGGAGTCTTCACCACGGAGCTGTGGCATACACTGGAGCAGGGAGGTGGCCTTGCCTTCTAGAGCATTGAGAAGCTCGTCTCGCTGCCTATCCAAGTCCCAGTTGTTCCGTCGAGCTACGTTACGGAACTGAACGGCATAGACGTGGTAGTCATACTCGCCGTTGTAATTCTTCAGCTTCATGGGCTTGGGCTTGTCGCACTGGTTGGACGAAACCCTGGTCTCAGCTTGAGACGTGGAAACCCGTGGAGCAACACTGGGCACGTCAGGCATGACAGAAGGCGCCTGAGTGGGGGTGGTAGACGCCCCCGCAAGCCTTTGCTCAATGCGCGATACCATTTGGTCTGCAATGGACTGCAGACGCGTCTCCAAATGGTTTGCTACCGCCAACAGCTCGGGGTATTCGGTTATGTCGAACACTGTGGTAGGAGAGTTAATCGTCTCTTCTGTTGCAGGTGGCACCGTGGAGGACGATGACGACGGTTGCCCCGCAAGATCGGCGAATTGTTCCGCGTCGACCTCAACCACGTCCATTTCCTCGACGTGCCAAACCTGCTGAGGTGTCGTGTGCGAACCTTGACTTGCTACAGAGCCCTGACTTTGACTCCGACGAACGCCTTGTGGTCCTTGGTTGGAACCAGCGACTAACCCCTGGTCTTGCGACCCTTGGTTAGGTTGCTGTCCAGACCCTTGACTCATTCTAGCGAACTACCGGGCCAGTCCTCACTCTGAACAGTCCTTGTTCTGTGTTTATAAAAGAATAAAGTAGTTCTGAAGTGATCTGCGTTGCCTTGTCCTGTTAGGGAATGACCCACTAGGACCTTACAACACTCACTTTAAACAACACTATTTAGCGCGATTTCAGCGCGAATTCCATTTACTTCGCTCACTTCCCCTTCGCGATTTACCGACTGCCACCAAATATTGTGTCGTGGTGTTGGGGCGTTCAGGGGAAAATCAGGAGAGCAAGAAGTCAGGTAGCGTTGACTGTATTCCAGTATAGTGTGTATACAGAACAGCTAACAACCAACGGTTGTCATGGTACTATCATGGCAAGGTGCGCATGCGTGTAGGGTTCAGGAGAGGGTACAGAAGTAATACCAACTTCACAACAATATATTCCCGGTATAAAAGAGAGCGTCTGATAACCATAGATATCTCATATATTTCTGATATATTTGAGGTACTTTTTGAATTACACCCTAAAATACATATTCAATACATTTGCAATACTTCCTCTTCATATTAACTAATATGAAACTACTATCATCAGTATTTTTGGACCCGGCGGAGGGTGTTGACACTGCATCAATGGGGATCCGCATAATAACTTTAAGGCGTACGACCTGGAGGGAGGACAGCGGAGGTCCAGTAGCTGACATCGAATGCTTACGCAGATATGTGGTTGTGTTTTTAAAAATCGATCGAGGCTGTAGCGCTATCCTAGGGAAAATGGCTGAACAAAAACTGACAGAGGGTATCCCTATAGCTACTACGGTGACGCGAATACCCACTTTTTGGGAAACGTGATGCGTGTTGAGGGTAATAACGGTGCAAAAGCGTTTTCTGATCGGACCTCATCTTCCGTCTCCGCACGGGCCTCAAAGTTCCGA
Source organism: Odontothrips loti (assembly GCA_038380765.1). Lineage (NCBI taxonomy): Eukaryota > Metazoa > Arthropoda > Insecta > Thysanoptera > Thripidae > Odontothrips > Odontothrips loti. The sequence continues at coordinate 71,648 of JAZGLN010000150.1, forward strand.
AAAAAACAGCAAAATATGCCTGAAATAGGCAACCCGCAATACAGCCGCGAGGACGTCCCCGCGGGTCGGAGTCGACACTAAGACAACCACCCAAAACCGCTCCAGGCCTGTCATTAACAGCCCAAAATCAGCTAAATATCGTTAAAAACTACTATTTCCACTACACTTCTTTTTTTGTATCAAAGGACGACCGGAAACATTCGGATGGGTCCTAATATGCCTACAGATGACCGGGAAGGTGGGAAAAGGGCGGGGGGGGGGGGGGGGGGGTCTGTTGCTGAGCCAGCTTGTTTAGTGGAGTACCACCCTACCCAAAGGTCCCCCCGGGAAACTGTGTGCCCACACACCACAACAACACCTGACGAAACTTCACCAAACAACCACCGAAATCCCTTCGGTAAACATTTCTACATACTGGCTATAAGGCAAGGCACAAATACACAGAACGCCTGCGAAACCGAGATGGTAAAAGCAGAGCAACACAAACTTTCGGTACCCCCGAAAAAAGTCTTTATTATTATAACACAATTCAAACAATAACTTTCTTTAACATTATACACACTTAATTTTAGTTCAAATCCATACAAACATATAACTCTTTTTTTTTTATCACAGTTTACCTGTTGGCGATTCAACATAATATTATCTCAAAACCACTTAAAACAAAAACTCCTCACCGCGCCGGCTGCCAAAAAAATCAAGAGTCCTCTCTCCCTCTAAACACAAACTTTTGAGTCCTAAGTAACAAAGGAAATAACTTTTCCCTTTCATCCACAGGTTTTATTCTCCTTGTGTAAACTCTGTTTGACTAAAAAATTGATCAGAACATTACGCAGCACATACCACCAAGGTGATCATGTTGCATTTCCTACATATTATGGGCGCCAATGTAGTGCGATGACTGTGACTGCAGCTTGCATAGCAAGTATACATCCTCCAAATATTTGGACACAAGATGCTATTGACCAATGCATGAAAACAGGCCATTCATTATGCCAAAATTCAAACGAAATACTATTGCCCCACCAGAGACATGGTTTGTACTTAACAGTAGAGGAATTATTGCCAGAAATTTCATTTTTCAACCAACAAGTAAGATTTGTATCTCACGCTAATTGGCTGAGCAAAAGCGAAGCCCTTACCCCACTGGCCCAAAAATGTTTTGACTGTTTGTCTGCGTGCGTGTGTGCGTGTCTGTCCGCGCGATTTCTCGAGAACGGTTCATCGTGGAGGGCTCAAATTTGGACCACAATCTTCTTTTATCATACCGGAGTCAACTTCACATCGGGGGCACCGTAGACAAAATAGTTTCTAAGATAATTTTTACAACTGGTCTTAGATTTTATAAAATAACAAGGTAGGCGTACGCCAGACCGCGTCGTGGCGTAACAGGCTTCGCTCACCGCGAACCACTGTTCCGCCCCTCCACGCCTGGCGTACACCTACCTTGGCCTGCCGGCGGCTGTCACCGGGCGTGTGGGACCCTGCGGGGCTAATTAGTCAGTACGGCGCCCTGCGGGCGCCGGTCTTGAGGCGCGAGGGACGCTACGCTTCTAATCTAACCCCTGGACGTACCTACTCCCACAGTATTGTGAACTTCTCTACCGTACTTAATCGTGCTTAACTCTAAGTTAACTTACCCTAGCCTACTCCAACCTTACCCACCCTTCCCTACTCTAACCTAGCCTACCCTACTCTAAACTAACCTACACTACTCTGACCTAGCCTACTCCAACTTCCCCTACTCATTGTGGACTTCCTAACCTACCCTTTCCTAACCTAACCTACCCTACTCTAAACTAACCTACCCTACTCTGACCTAGCCTACTCCAACTTCAGCTACTCATTGTGGACTTCTCTACCGTACTCAATGCTGCTCAAACCTAACCTACCCTAGCCTAACCGGTTCCGGTCCAAGGAGGCCCTGTTTTGACCCCTAGCACCTGCAGCATCACCTGGGGTTGATTTCGGCATGTTGAATGGAGTCTTGGGGTGATTTTAGATGAAAGCGGTGGCCATGTTGAAGTTTAAAATTCTTCACGATTTAAAAGTTTGCCCACATCTTCCAGTTTGTGCTCAAGAAGGCCCTGTTTTGCCAACCGGCACCTGCAGCAGCACCTGGGGTCCTTTTCGGCATTGTATTTGAAGTTCTGAGTGTATTTTAAGCGGGGTCGGTTCCGATCTTTAAGCTCAAAATACAGCTTGTTTAGCAGCTTTTCTATTTGTTCCTGCTCCTGCCCAAGAAGGCCTTCTTTTGACCACTAGCACCTGCAGCAGCACCTGGGGTTGATTTCTCCATTTTGACTTGGGTCTTTGGGTGATTTTAGAAGGGGTCGGTCGCCATGTTCATGTTTGAAAATCGGCACGATTTAGAAGTTAGCCCTCCTGTTCCAGTTCTTGCACAAGAAGGCCCTGGTTTGTCAACCGGCACCTGCAGCAGCACCTGAGGTAGGATGCCCCCGAGGTGAGGTTGACCCCGGTATGATGCTAGGAGATTGTGGTCCAAATTTGAGCCCTCTACGATGAACCGTTCTCGAGAAATCGCGCGGACAGACAGACAGACAGACACGCAAACAGACAAAACATTTTTGGGCCAGTGGGGTAAGGGCTTCGCTATCGCTCAGCCAATTAACAACGCAATTACGATAGTGACGCACGCATCGATTCCTGTTCATATTTCGATAGGACAGTGCGAGATACGAACATTTTCATGAGAATGGACCCCTACTTAAATTGTCCACGACACACCCACAACATGCCAAAACCGACCTCAGGTGCTGCTGCAGGTGCCGGTTGGCAAAACAGGGCCTTCTTCAGCACAATCTGGAACGGGTGGGCAAACTTTTAAATCGTGCAGAATTTTAAACTTGAACACGGCGTCTGCCCCCATCTAAAGTCACCCCAACACTCCAGTCAAGATGCCGAAGTCAACCCCAGGTGCTGCTGCAGGTGCTATGGGTCTAAACAAGGGTCTTCTTGGGCAGGAACCGGAACTGGGGCCCAAATTTTAAATCGTGCGGAATATCAAACTTAAACATGACGACCGAACCCCCTCTAAAATCACTCCAAGACTCCATTAAAAATGCCGACGTCGACCCCAGGTGCTGCTGCAGGTGCTAGTGGTGAAAACGGAGCCTTCTTGGGCAGGAACTGGAACAAGAGGAAAAACTGCTAAAAAGCAGTATTTTGAACTTAACAATGGGAACCGAATACGCTTAAAATACACTCAGGACCTCAATCAAAATCCTCAAGAAGACCCCAGGTGCTGCTGATGGTGCCAGTGGTCAAAGCAGGGCCTCCTTGGACCGGAACTGGTGAGGCTGGGGTGGGTTAGGTTTGGCCAGCATTGAATACGGTAGAGAAGTCCACAATGAGTAGGGTAAGTTGGAGTAGGCTAGGTCAGAGTAGGGTAGGTTAGGTTGGAGTAGGCTAGGGTTACGTTAGAGTAGGTTAGGTTAGAATAGGGTAGGTAAGAGTAGATTAGGTTAGAGAAGGCTAGGGTTGGTTACGTAAGGGAAGGGTAGGTTAAGTTAGCGTTGAGCACGACTAAGTACGGTAGAGAAGTTCACAATACGGTGGGAGTAGGTAAGTCCAGCGGTTAGGTTAGAAGCGAAGCGTCCCTCGCGCCTCAAGACCGGCGCCGTACTGACTGATTAGCCCCTCAGGGTCCCATACGCCCGGTGACAGCCGCCGGCAGCCCAAGGTAGGTGCACGCCAGGCGTGGAGGGGCGGAACAGTGGTTCGCGGTGAGCAAAGCCTGTTACGTCAGGACGCGGTCTGGCGTACGCGTACCTTGTAACAATTTGAATGGAGCTGACAGAACTGACTTGGAAGAACTCCCTGAACTCAGTAGAAGATGCTTTAACAACCTTGTTCAACAGCTACAATTGTGGTGCACTAACGTTCATTGAAGAAACAATACGCATCATGCATGTCAATTATGAATATAATGTATTGAATTCTCACATGACAGAGGTGGAGATGGACTTAGAAATAGTTGAAACGGAAAAGCTGCTTTTTAATGACTTTCAATTCTATAATAGATGTATCAAATCATGTAAAATTATCAGCCAACCATGACAAACGGCAACAGATCCCCCCGCCCCCGGACCTTCCCCCTCCCCCGACCTTCCTTGTCCCCCGACCTTCTCCCACCTTCCCTCCCGGTCACCTGTAGGCATATTAGGATCTATCCGAATGTTTCCGGTCGTCCTTTGATATAAAATAAGAAGTTTTGTGAAAATAGTGGTTTTTACCGATTTTTAGCTGATTTTGGGCTGTTAATGACAGGCCTGGAGCGGTTTTGGGTGGTTGTTGAATGTTGTGCGATGATAATACTTGCCTTTAGTGTCGACTCCGACCCGCGGGGACGTCCTCGCGGCTGTTTTGCGGGTTGCCTATTTCAGGCATATGTTACTGTTTTTTCAAAACTTTGAGGCCCGTGCAGAGAAGGAAGATGAAGTCCGATCAAAAAACGCCTTTGCACCGTTAATACCCTCACCACGCATCACGTTTCTCACCATGAGCCGATATCGATTTACAAAAAAGTGGGTATTCGCGTCACCCTAAAGCTACTTTTGCGGATACACTTATGAATGTCTCTAGCCGTGCTCGGAATCAGATCCAACAGGGACTACTGTAGGAAGTAAAATGCGTTTTGCTCTATCTCTTGCTAGTTTTGAGCTGGGAGCAAAATGTCTTATACTTCAAATTTTACGGCAGTTTTCTCATTAAACTCCTAGGCCATTGCGGCATTGCCCGACCGATCCCGGACAATTTTTTATTTTTTTTCTCTCTTGAAATCGAACCTTGGTATTATAAATACGGGTTCGCCCGGGTTCGCCCAAACAGCAAGATGAAATCTTCCAACTTGCATGTATGTGACAATTCATTCGTCATTCGACTGTGTCATCAGGTGACAATGAACGTCGTGAAGTGACGACATATTCAGGTGATCAACGAATCGTCACAGCTTCACTTGTCATAAGACGAACTATTCGACTGTGTTCCAATCGGTTGTCACTTTTGCTGCCCCTTTTTGGCGGCTGCCCGTGGTCTCCAATTTCCGGCGAGCTTGCTTTCCAAATTTTGGCAAGCTGTATGGTATTACATATTGGGAATGGAGATACAGCAAGGGCGCTCGCCAAATATTTACCACTGGTGTAAATTCTATCAGGAAATCAGAAATTCCATCAGAAATTTCTGATAGGATTTCTGGTTACCTGAGAGTTTTCCTGATTGCCTGATAGCTCTCCTGATTACCTGATTGCTTTGCTAATTGTCTGATAGTTTAGCTGTGTTTCTGATAACTTTTCTGGGTTTCTGAAAGCATTTTCTGATAGCATTTCTGATTTCTGAAAGCTATTCTGATCTCTGATAGCTTATGCTGATAGCTCTTCTGATAGTCTAAAAGCAGTTTGCTTTCAGCGTAAGCTATCAGAAGTCTCCTTTCAGAGACAACGCTGTCTGGATGTTCTGAAAACTTTGATTTTGACAGGGCCATAAAACCGAAACTCCTCGGAATTTCTGGTTGAAATTTTGTATGCGACATCAGTTTGCTAATTTACTAGGGCCATTTTAAGTTTTGGAAATCCGACACTCCTTTTTCTGGCATCTCCAGAACGGTGCACAGTAGCTCAAATATGACTGCGGATTTGGATAAGACTCGGTTTTCACTTTCTAATGACAATTTTAGCGTGGCTCTTAAGTAATCGTGTCACTGATAAAATGCTCTGAAAATGTTTTGAACAATCAGAAAATACTACGAGCAGCATATTGCTTTCAGAGATTCAACTACAGCTATCAGAACTTTTCTATCAGGGCAATGCTATTAGAAGTTCACTATCAAAGGTGCGCGAAAATTTATCAGAAATCAGAAATATTCTGATAGCTCAGGTCTGATGGCAAAACTCTGATAGCTTTTCCTGATAGCATTTACACCAGTGACGTTCAGAAATGGCAGCCTGTTCAGATTTGCTTGCCACAATGTGTCAGCCATTGAGGTTTGCCTCCCACCTGATTTACAGGAAAGTGTTTCTCTCGGTGTTGCAGTAGGTACGGCAGGGTCATATTCCTGCCACTTTCGATATTTCAGATTACAGAGTTGTGACGGTGGCATTACTATTACGGGCCTAGGTGTTACTGCCCCTTGACAGTTGCAGATGAAGGAGACGGCCTTGGGTGTCTGCACGTCGGCACTGATGACTTGGGCCAGCTTGGCGGTCATGGCAACCGTCTTGGTGTCCAGCATCCTGTTCGCAGACGTGACCCAGCCGCCCTTCGGGCCGCTGGGGACCGCGGCCTACGCCAGCCTGACTCCTGCGGTGTGGTCCGCGGCCGTGGGGGCACTCGTCATCGCTCTCACGTTCGGCCAGAAATGTAGGTTCCTGGGGCGTCAAGGTTTTGGAAACCATCACCACTTTGTCATTGCCTTTGATAGGGGTAGGAAACGCTCTCGGGTGGGTGTAAATTAATGCAGGCCCTAGCGAGCCGCGAACGACGCTGTCACCGGCCATCCAAAAAAAAAAAGCAACAAATAAAAAAAAAAACACTAAAGCTGCAAAATGAATATGTATTCTAAATTGTTTGTCTTGTGGCAAGACATCATTAGGATAAAAACTCTTGGTACACCACGTCACAAATTAAAATAACTGTCAATCACGCGACGCGTTTCGCTGCCTCCGTCGGCAGCATTATCAGGTGCACTTGCCGGTGTCCGGCGGCAGTAAGAGCGCGAGTGACAGCTTTTTAAATTTATGACGTCGACGTAGTGTACCGAGAGTTTTTATCCTTTGCACTAAAATGGGACCACGAGGGCAGATTAGAACTCAGAAGGAAATTTGATTTCATACTATTTAGCTGCCCATTCCAACCGAAACATGATGCAAGTCAAATTTTCGCCAGCCTTAGAGCTGTGCATCAGAGCCCCTGTCACTTCCTTACTACGGCCACGGCCACGAGATGGCAAGAATATGATGATTGGTGAAGCGATGCTGGCCGCAGCCGCACCTGTCCTTTCCATTTATTCTTATTCGAGTGCATTTCAACCGCAAATCCTACTAAAACTCAAAGGCCTGCCCTATTTAGGATGTGCTGAAACACAAAGCATCCTTTTAAACTGTCAGCGTACCACGTTCTGCCTTTGTCTTTGAAACTGACCGGATCTTCTTCTAAGATTGGCAAAATTGATAAAATCGCTATTGCGTTGCGGGGTCAGAGGACGACATGTCTGCATGAAACGGGCACCGCCCACCAGAGTTGTGCGAACAGCTTCTGTTCGGATCTTACGAACACGAACAGTTTTCTCTTGAAAAAATCCGACCCGAACAGTACACAATTTTTTTCGAACGAACCGAACACATTGCTGTCCGAATCTGATCGAACGAGACTCGAACGAACCATTTATTTTCAATTGTATCTATGATTATAATTATTTGTTTTCTTCTTACTCTGCGTAATATTGTAGAAAATAATCTTAACTATCTGTAAATGGGGTCGAAGCCCTTTATAAGACTGAAGTAATGTTTAATTAATGCTTGTTGGTCCGGCCACGATCAAAATTTTCCGTAAATTCCCGAACAGTTCGCGCACGAGTACTTTAGGTTCGCCTCCGATCGAACAGAGTGTGTATTCGGTTCGTTTGTGTTCGCTCGGATCCGAACATGTTCGCACATTTCTACGCCCACCTCCCTCCCCTCGTTCCTACGCCCATGATGTGCACAATTTCTTGACGGACGTTTTTCTGTACACACTGCAAACGTAGATAACACGCTCGACCTAAAGTGTAGTAGGCACAGCACTTTAAGAAAAGTAGTGTGGCTGGTCGCCACACCACTGGCGCGTGTTGTATGTGTTGCCTAACTCATTTGTTAGGCAATACTCCCTTGACTTTATTCATGAAAATAATTTAAAAACAGCATAGGATTACATTCGAACGCCAAAGTGCTTACGTACAACTGTGTATATACCTTCAGCTGGCATTGTCGTAACCTGAAAACTAGTTCGTTATTATCGATCGATATGTGTTCGTATTGTAAATGTCTGTGTGTGTGTGTTATAGTAAGTGTAGTGTGTTCGGTATGAACGACAGTCGGTTATCGCATCTTCCCAACTACACCAACCTTAACATGTCGTGCATATTAAAAACGCATTGATTCATAATACATAAGGACCTGTTGTACGTTTTGACCGTGCTATGTCATGAATATAGTTCTTCTTATGGACTTAAGAGGGGTAGTGTAGGTGGTTTGTGTTTCGTCTGCAATGCCTCATTGCGTTTTCGTGTGAGCAATCCCACTCTGCTGTGCAGCTGCCGTGGCCACCTTCCTGCGATGGCAGCCGCTGGTAACCCTGAGCCGACTGTCGTACGGAGTGTACCTGGTCCATTTCAGCATCCAACTGATCCAAGCAGGCGCGGAACGAAGTCCTGTCCACGTATCCCTCCTGACAGGGGTAAGTACCAAACCCAGATTCCCTAGCGGCCTTTCAAATAAAACGTGGAACAAAAAAAGCCACAATGCCTCCCCCCCCCCTCCCCCTTGGCGTAGTACGGCTAACGTACTGCGAATCTTCCCAACGGGTCGGCGGGGGGATTACCTCATGAGCTGTCAGCGGTCCCGGGAACGGCCCACCGGGGCCCGGAAGGGACGTTCATAAACACCGGATTTGAACTAAGCCAGATCAGATTATTACCAAACAGGCATTTGATCTGTGTTCGGATCCGTGCCCGTGAACGGGCCCAAGAACCAAGTCGATAATTTCTAAGCTTTGAGAAATTATGACACACAAAGTTTTGTGGGAATCAAAGAAAAGACAAAATTTCAAATGTGACTGTTTTACCAGTCAGAAGGTAGTTTTTTGACAGGCCCTGTTAGGGGCTGGCATTGCCGTTCCCCTAGTTCGCAGCTCCTTCACAGCCCTAGCTAGTTCGTTCGCAGCCCTAGTCAGTGCCCTCATACGCAGGGGGCCCGTTTTCGCTTTTGTCCGCGGTTGTGCATAAGTAGCGGCGGCGCATTAAGCGGAGGCTACAGTTCGTGGGCCTTGTCCGGCTGCTGTTAGTGGACCCTTGTCTATGCACTTATGGCCCTGCGGCCGGGCGGCGATGACTGAGCTTTTGTTTACATCTCAGGTATACAGCTGTGGCGTGCGGCGCTGGAGCTGGCACGCACTCTAGGCAGAGTGGCGTGGCGTGGTGTGGTGTGGCTTGCTTCGCCTGGCTAGACGGCCCTGACTCCTCCTGCCCCCCCCCCCCCCCCATCTCACACGCGTGTGCGTAGGGCTCTCCGCGCCGAGCCTCCCGCTCCTGCCCTCGCCCAGTTCTCAGGAAGGGAAAGGACACAAATGGCGTACTTTTGTTTCGCGGTTGTGAATACAAAATGCCGTTAAGTTATTTTAAAATAAAACAATTTTGTGTCGTTAAACTGATGCTTGCAATTCCAGAATAGATTTTGGTCATTTAAATTTTAAAAAGGTTGAAAATTAAAACATGTTTAAATAACAGTCGCAAATAAACACAAATATTTATTTAAAAGCCGTTGCAAAAATGGCTAGCGTTTTAAATTTGGGCCTGCCACGCAGCAGCCACTTTAGTGGCGGATTTTTTTTATTTGCAGACAGTGCAGCCTGCAAAATTTCAAGTTTGTCCAAAATCGAGAAGTGACGACTGACGACTGATGAATCATTTCATTTTTATCTAACACTTCAACGTGTTGAAAATAAAAAACTGGTGTTTCAAAAAATGCAAAAATAGAGCGCATAAGAACGTTCTAATACTTGTTAAAGTCGAGAAAATGGGGAAAAAGCGGTTGTAATAGGACTTAACTCGACTAGGCCTTAAGGCGGACGAACTACCTCAAGATTGCGGGAGCCCCGTTTAAAAAAGATAAGTTCCGAACCTGGTCCGCGCGGGGTTTTAGTCCGACAGCGGTCCGATCGGGCTAGTCCGAAGAAGTTCCGGAATGTGATAAAATCCGACGGTTTCGGGGCTCAGCCCGGTCACAATTTCGGGCTCTTTCCGGGCTTTTCCGGCCCGATATGACGCGGCCAAAAGGAAAACAAGTCCAAGCGGACTTGAACCATCATGCCTTCCCTTCTCAGCTCTCGCCTTTGCTCACTGTGCTACCCGGACATCTGTGGAGCACTGCCTCGAGCTGCCTACTGCTTTGGAGTCTACCGAGCCCGCGCTTCTTCGCCCTATAGAAGGCAAAGTAATGGGCGGATCTCTGTGCGGTTTTCGACGCTATGCCGAGCGTTTCATCCTCTACACACAGTGATGTAATGCAATTTTTGACAGAAATCCTATTTTATTTTCAAAACGTAAAAAGCGTCAGACCATGGAACCAAAATAAAAAGAAACGCACAGTATGCCGAAGTGTCGATTACTTCTTGTACACAACGTTTTACTGTATGAGATAGGGTTGCTAGTTACACTTAAGGCCAATTCTTTTTAATATTATCAAACAAAAATCTTAGTTCAAATACAAGCCTGTTCTCGATGAGTTTCCATGTCACGAGCAAAAATTTTCTAAGTCCACAAAAACGCAGCGTAAAATAGAGAGAAGTCCGAAAAGAGTCCGAGTGCTCGGACCGATTCCGGGTTGGTCCGCAAAGGACGGACTTGTTTCGGACATGCCCGGACCACCGGACTGAATCCGGACTAGTTCCGCGGGCCACCGGACTGAATCCGGACTACGTCCGCTGGCCACCGGACTGAATCCGGACTGCCCCGCTAACCGGCTAACCGGGGACTAGATTCGGACTAGCCCGGTCCCGGCGGCGGGTGGTTTGCGGAACAGTCCGAGCGATTCCGGACACTTCGCGGAGCTTGCCCGGAGCGCCGGGGGCTCTTTCGGACAGCTGGCGACCAGATTCAGGAACAATTCGTTTTCATACGTGGCCAAAAAATTGAATCAAAATTCTCATATATTGTTTAATTAGTGAAGAGCTGAAACCAAATCCAAACTCTCTAGGACATCAGGTGCTTCCGGAGGAAATTTTTGAATTTGACTATCATTTGACAATCATCTAAAAAAGGCGCGAAAAATGAAAACTTAAATCGAATCGGTTTGACATCCAATGCATTGAGAGTGGTTCTGGTCGTTCGGGACCAACACTACAAGCACACTACTCGGACTCTTTAGAGGAGGGGAGGGGGGATGTAACAGTAGTCCGGCCGCGGATATAGAAGTATGAAAATGTTCCGAGGCGTTCTGGTCTTCCAGCATGTATTAATGTGAAAGGATTTTCAAAAAAAACCTGGGTCCGTGCCACGAGTTTTAGAGGTGGATTAACGGTCTCAAAGTTAAGGGCTGTATAACACATAACACAGCTGAAGTCCAACCTTCCAAAAACATTGATGGTCTCGTAGTGACGTACCTTATGATCATATAATACAAATTTCGTCCGTTTTGCCCAATCTCATACCGGTTACGAGTTATTGGCAAAATTTGCAATCCTGCAAATTTCAATGCACTTTTAACATTGAAACTACGACAGCGTTTTGGCACATCTTTGGAAGTCGTGTTTTTTTTTTTTTTTTTTTCCATGAATAGCTACTGAAAAGCACTTTTCGTTTTCGCACTTTTGCATCCGCGGCCAGTCTACCGCCACATTCTCTTTGTTCCTACAGGTTCGAGGTGCCGTCAGTGACGTGTTTCTGGCCCTGATCGTCAGCTTGTGGCTGTATGTTGCTGTCGAAGCCCCTATTCGCCAGCTCACTACGAGGACAAACAGGTAAGATCTGAAGTTGAGTTACAGTGTGGCACTTTCAAATTCATAAATTGGTCGTTGCACGGGCTGGTCACGCCCTGGCCCAAGCCGAGCCCTAGTCTGCTTTTGTCCTATCTTTGTAAATGGTACCAGTCGATATGTGACAACTAGTGAAGCGATGCTGGCCGCACCCGTTCTTTCCTATTTGTTCAAATATAAGAGCATTTCTTTTTTTGTCTTTTTATGTCTTCTATGTCTTTTTGAAATCCAATGGCCTGGCCTTTTTAGGATGTACTGAAACACTTAGCATCTTTTTTTAAACGCTCACCGTAGAACCTTCCGCCTTTGTGTTTGAAACTTGCCGGATCGTCTTCTGAAGATAGGGCAAAATCAGGCAAATAAAATCGCTAACTTGGCTCCATCCTTTTTGACCGGGTGTTTTCCGGCGTCGACAGGTACCCTAGTAAACCGTACAACTAGGATTGTTCAAAATAAAACAAGCACTGCAACTGTGCGTCTTCTGGTTTAGATATGCTAAGCACAGGCGGTGGACATATTTCGATCAGAATGCCGGCGGCCATTGTCGCTTAATGCGATCCCTGCTGTGTTGCCAGCCCCTAATGGCATTACCATTAATACTCGAGCAAAGAATCCAAAACATTTACGTTATGTTGGTCCAATGTAAAAACTTCAACGGTAACATTTTTGTTGCCGTTTTGACGAAACAACAGTAGCAACCTTTGCGACCGGAGGATTCATCGAAGTGCGAAAAAGTACGAAGAAAATTAAACAGTGAAATGATTTAACAAGAATTATTATTTGCAATGAACTTTCAGAAGAAGGTTTTATCTCACGCATAAGTTCGTTCAAAGGTCTTCAAATATTGAGGGGCGTGCTTGGCCGCACGGAGTACGATTGGATGGAGCAACGGCCTCACGTACGCTCCTGACTGCCGCGCGAGACGGCAGTCGCTGTCTCCCCGGCCCGCCGCCGCGCGGCGCTAGCGTCGCTACGGCGACTCCCTTTGCTGCCACTGCGCTGCGGAGCATAGGCCGTGCGACGCGCGGCGACATTTCCACGGCCCTAGCTCCCTGGGTTTTGATTTTAGATGGGGGGTGTGAGTGAGCCGATTTTAGTACAAAGTCTAAGCTTTCAGAAAATGTGCGTGTCATCACGATCCGACAATTACAAAGCGAACAAGAGCCTTATTAAATCTCGCACTACGTCTTTTGAGTCACCGGTCAGGGCCGCGGCCACTGGCGCGTTGGCACACGGCAACCTTTTCTGGGCCCTAGCTCCCTGAATTTTGATGTTAGATTGGGGGTGTGAGTGAGCAGATTTTAGTACAAAGTCTAAGCTTTCAGAACATTTGCGTGTCATCACGATCCGACAATTACAAAGCGAACTAGAGCACCTCAGACGAAATACGAAACTGTCGTCTGCCTCTCTGCTTTGTTTACGTCATGTGGATAGGTCAGGATCTCCTATATGCTGCAGGCTTCTGTCTAAAACTAGTATCTTCAGAAGCCCACAGACGATGTTACCTCAGAGGGGGGCTGGAAGAAATGTAAAGGTGGAAGATTTTGCTCCTTGTAACTTTTCTGTTGGCCTTTTGAGCCGCCAGGACATCTTGGCACGAAACAATACGGCATTGTCACGTCTTTGTGCCCCAAAAGAAACTTCTGGTGATCGTGTCAAGGTACCGAAAGGTTATGCCAACATTTCTCAAACGTTCACAAACATTCAAAAAATCGAATTCTAGCGCCTGAGACAATTGCCGGCAAGCGGCGGCAAGATTTGGAATTGACGCAACTCGAACCTTCACTGTCTTTCAGCTCTAATTCGCTTTGTAATTGTCGGATCGTGATGACACGCACATTTTCTGAAAGCTTAGACTTTGTACTAAAATCGGCTCACTCACACCCCCCATCTAAAATCAAAACCCAGGGAGCTAGGGCCGTGGAAATGTCGCCGCGCGTCGCACGGCCTATGCTCCGCAGCGCAGTGGCAGCGAAGGGAGTCGCCGTAGCGACGCTAGCGCCGCGCGGTGGCCGGCCGGGGAGACAGCGACTGCCGTCTCGCGCGGCAGTCAGGAGCGCTATCCCGGACCCCCAGAGCCGTTGCTCCATCCAATCGTACTCCGTGCTTGGCCGGAAAGGTGAGCCGAGTGGTGCCTCAATGCCCAAGAATACGTCTGTACGTCCGGGTCACTGATAGAAATAAAATTCGTTTCTGCAGCCCTGACGGGCGTCAAGTTGGCCAACTCAGTTGGGCCAACTGAGAATCAGCCGAGGCCGAGACCGACCGCGCTCCGTGACCGACCCCGCTACATACAGCCACCCATTGAGGCCCGATCGGCCGAGGCCGTTGTCCGGCGGGTGTGCCTACCTCCCAGGGGCAATTTCAAGAAAATCGTTTATACGTGGCCCCGTGGGCCCCCAATGGGACACGATCGATGCAGGCCGTTGTCCGACGGGTCTGCCTACCTTCCAGGGGCAATTTTAACAAAATCGATTATACGTGGCCCCATGGGCCCCCAATGGGACACGATCGATGCAGGCCGTTGTCCGGCGGGTCTGCCTACCTTCCAGGGGCAATTTTAACAAAATCGATTATACGTGGCCCCATGGGCCCCCAATGGGACACGATCGATGCAGGCCGTTGTCCGGCGGGTCTGCCTACCTTCCAGGGGCAATTTCAACAAAATCGATTATACGTGGCCCCATGGGCCCCCAATGGGACACGATCGATGCAGGCCGTTGTCCGGCGGGTCTGCCTACCTTCCAGGGGCAGTTTTAAAAAATCGATTATACGTGGCCCCATGGACCCCTAGTGGGGCCGCATCGACACAAGTCGCTGTCCGGCGGGTCTGCCTACCTTCCAGGGGCAATTTCGACAAAAACCCTTCTAGGAGGCCCCCATGGCCCCAAGTGGGTCCCAACCAATGCAAACCGATGTCCGGCGGGTCTGCCTACCTTCCAGGGGCAATTTCGACAAAAACCCTTCTATGAGGCCCCCATGGCCCCAAGTGGGTCCCAACCAATGCAAACCGATGTCCGGCGGGTCTGCCTACCCTCCAGGGGCAATTTCGACAAAAACCCTTCTAGGAGGCCCCCATGGCCCCAAGTGGGTCCCAACCAATGCAAACCGATGTCCGGCGGGTCTGCCTACCTTCCAGGGGCAATTTCGACAAAAACCCTTCTAGGAGGCCCCCATGGCCCCAAGTGGGTCCCAACCAATGCAAACCGATGTCCGGTGGGTCTGCCTACCCTCCAGGGGCAATTTCGACAAAAACCCTTCTATGAGGCCCCCATGGCCCAGGTGGGTCCCAACCAATGCAAACCGATGTCCGGCGGGTCTGCCTACCCTCCAGGGGCAACTTCGACAAAAACGCGTCTATGAGGCCCCCATGGCCCCAGGCGGAGCCCAACCAATGCAAACCGATGTCTGGCGGGTCTGCCTACCCTCCAGGGGCAATTTCGACAAAAACCCTTCTATGAGGCCCCCATGGCCCCAAGTGGGTCCCAACCAATGCAAACCGATGTCCGGCGGGTCTGCCTACCTTCCAGGGGCAAATAAATGAGAAACCGTTTTATGTGGCCCCTGGTGCGGTCCAACCAAAGAAAACAAATATCCGGCAGGTCTGCGTTCCGCCTTGGAAAATGGCGACCGTTTAAAATTTCGGTAACAATTTTGTGACCTACCACTGTTTGTGGCATTTTAAACCGAGGTGACAAGATTCTGCCCGGTCAAAATTTGAACGTTTTGGGCCATTTTCTGTCGGTTCAATGGTCCGACTACACGCTCTAAAAGTGTGGACCGTTTAAAATACCGGCAACAATTTTGTCACCTACCCCTGAAGTTTGGAAAAACTGAGACTTGTGGCATCTTGAGGCGAGGTGACAAAATTCTTCCCGGTCGAAATTTGTACTTTTTAGGCCATTTCCTGTCGGTTCGATGGTCCGACTACACGCTCTAAAAGTGTGGACCGTTTAAAATACCGGCAACAATTTTGTCACCTACCCCTGAAGTTTGGAAAAAACTTGGAGACTTGTGTAATTCTCGTTCGCTGTAGGATCTTGAGGCGAGGTGACAAAATTCTTCCCGGTCGAAATTTGTACTTTTTAGGCCATTTCCTGTCGGTTCGATGGTCCGACTACACGCTCTAAAAGTGTGGACCGTTTAAAATACCGGCAACAATTTTGTCACCTACCCCTGAAGTTTGGAAAAAACTTGGAGACTTGTGTAATTCTCGTTCGCTGTAGGATCTTGAGGCGAGGTGACAAAATTCTTCCCGGTCGAAATTTGTACTTTTTAGGCCATTTCCTGTCGGTTCGATGGTCTGACTACACGCTCTAAAAGTGTGGACCGTTTAAAATACCGGCAACAATTTTGTCACCTACCCCTGAAGTTTGGAAAAAACTTGGAGACTTGTGTAATTCTCGTTCGCTGTAGGATCTTGAGGCGAGGTGACAAAATTCTTCCCGGTCGAAATTTGTACTTTTTAGGCCATTTCCTGTCGGTTCGATGGTCCGACTACACGCTCTAAAAGTGTGGACCGTTTAAAATACCGGCAACAATTTTGTCACCTACCCCTGAAGTTTGGAAAAAACTTGGAGACTTGTGTAATTCTCGTTCGCTGTAGGATCTTGAGGCGAGGTGACAAAATTCTTCCCGGTCGAAATTTGAACTTTTTAGGCCATTTCCTGTCGGTTCGATGGTCCGACTACACGCTCTAAGAGTGTGGACCGTTTAAAATACCGGCAACAATTTTGTCACCTACCCCTGAAGTTTGGAGAAAACTGAGACTTGTGTAATTCTCGTTCGCTGTAGGATCTTGAGGCGAGGTGACAAAATTCTTCCCGGTCGAAATTTGAATTTTTTAGGCCATTTCCTGTCGGTTCGATGGTCCGACTACACGCTCTAAAAGTGTGGACCGTTTAAAATACCGGCAACAATTTTGTCACCTACCCCTGAAGTTTGGAAAACTTGGAGACTTGTAATTCTCGTTCGCTGTAGGAGGCGAGGTGACAAAATTCTTCCCGGTCGAAATTTGTACTTTTCAGGCCATTTCCTGTCGGTTCGATGGTCTGACTACACGCTCTAAAAGTGTGGACCGTTTAATATACCGGCAACAATTTTGTCACCTACCCCTGAAGTTTGGAAAAAACTTGGAGACTTGTGTAATTTGTCATTCCTCTGAACCTTGAAGTTCGACCCCCAGCCAACTAAGACGCCAAATCAAATTTTTTAGTTTTCTCTGCATTTTCCAGCGGTTCCATGCTTCGTCTGTCTGCTGAAAGAGTGGCGTAGCGAATATCGACCGGCAACAATTTTGTCACCTACCCCTAAAGTTTGGAGAAAACTTGGAGACTTGTGTAATTCTCGTTCGCTGTAGGATCTTGAGGCGAGGTGACAAAATTCTTCCCGGTCGAAATTTGTACTTTTTAGGCCATTTCCTGTCGGTTCGATGGTCCGACTACATGCTCTAAAAGTGTGGACCGTTTAAAATACCGGCAACAATTTTGTCACCTACCCCTGAAGTTTGGAGAAAACTGAGACTTGTGTAATTTCCGTTCGCTGTAGGATCTTGAGGCGAGGTGACAAAATTCTTCCCGGTCGAAATTTGAACTTTTCAGGCCATTTCCTGTCGGTTCGATGGTCTGACTACACGCTCTAAAAGTGTGGACCGTTTAATATACCGGCAACAATTTTGTCACCTACCCCTGAAGTTTGGAAAAAACTTGGAGACTTGTGTAATTTGTCATTCCTCTGAACCTTGAACTTCGACCCCCAGCCAACTAAGACGCCAAATCAAAATTTTTAGTTTTCTCTGCATTTTCCAGCGGTTCCATGCTTCGTCTGTCTGCTGAAAGAGTGGCGTAGCGAATATCGACCGGCAACAATTTTGTCACCTACCCCTAAAGTTTGGAGAAAACTTGGAGACTTGTGTAATTCTCGTTCGCTGTAGGATCTTGAGGCGAGGTGACAAAATTCTTCCCGGTCGAAATTTGTACTTTTTAGGCCATTTCCTGCCGGTTCGATGGTCCGACTAGATGCTCTAAAAGTGTGGACCGTTTAAAATACCGGCAACAATTTTGTCACCTACCCCTGAAGTTTGGAAAAAACTTGGAGACTTGTGTAATTTTCGAGGATCTTGAGGCGAGGTGACAAAATTCTTCCCGGTCGAAATTTGAACTTTTTAGGCCATTTCCTGTCGGTTCGATGGTCCGACTACACGCTCTAAAAGTGTGGACCGTTTAAAATACCGGCAACAATTTTGTCACCTACCCCTGAAGTTTGGAAAAAACTTGGAGACTTGTGTAATTCTCGTTCGCTGTAGGATCTTGAGGCGAGGTGACAAAATTCTTCCCGGTCGAAATTTAAACTTTTTAGGCCATTTCCTGTCGGTTCGATGGTCCGACTACACGCTCTAAAAGTGTGGACCGTTTAAAATACCGGCAACAATTTTGTCACCTACCCCTGAAGTTTGGAGAAAACTGAGACTTGTGGCATCTTGAGGCGAGGTGACAAAATTCTTCCCGGTCGAAATTTGAATTTTTTAGGCCATTTCCTGTCGGTTCGATGGTCCGACTACACGCTCTAAAAGTGTGGACCGTTTAAAATACCGGCAACAATTTTGTCACCTACCCCTGAAGTTTGGAAAAAACTTGGAGACTTGTGTAATTCTCGTTCGCTGTAGGATCTTGAGGCGAGGTGACAAAATTCTTCCCGGTCGAAATTTGTACTTTTCAGGCCATTTCCTGTCGGTTCGATGGTCTGACTACACGCTCTAAAAGTGTGGACCGTTTAAAATACCGGCAACAATTTTGTCACCTACCCCTGAAGTTTGGAAAAAACTTGGAGACTTGTGTAATTCTCGTTCGCTGTAGGATCTTGAGCGAGGTGACAAAATTCTTCCCGGTCGAAATTTGTACTTTTTAGGCCATTTCCTGTCGGTTCGATGGTCCGACTACACGCTCTAAAAGTGTGGACCGTTTAAAATACCGGCAACAATTTTGTCACCTACCCCTGAAGTTTGGAAAAAACTTGGAGACTTGTGTAATTCTCGTTCGCTGTAGGATCTTGAGGCGAGGTGACAAAATTCTTCCCGGTCGAAATTTGTACTTTTCAGGCCATTTCCTGTCGGTTCGATGGTCTGACTACACGCTCTAAAAGTGTGGACCGTTTAAAATACCGGCAACAATTTTGTCACCTACCCCTGAAGTTTGGAAAAAACTTGGAGACTTGTGTAATTCTCGTTCGCTGTAGGATCTTGAGGCGAGGTGACAAAATTCTTCCCGGTCGAAATTTGTACTTTTTAGGCCATTTCCTGTCGGTTCGATGGTCCGACTAGATGCTCTAAAAGTGTGGACCGTTTAAAATACCGGCAACAATTTGTCACCTACCCCTGAAGTTTGGAAAAAACTTGGAGACTTGTGTAATTCTCGTTCGCTGTAGGATCTTGAGGCGAGGTGACAAAATTCTTCCCAGTCGAAATTTGTACTTTTCAGGCCATTTCCTGTCGGTTCGATGGTCTGACTACACGCTCTAAAAGTGTGGACCGTTTAAAATACCGGCAACAATTTTGTCACCTACCCCTGAAGTTTGGAAAAAACTTGAGACTTGTGTAATTCTCGTTCGCTGTAGGATCTTGAGGCGAGGTGACAAAATTCTTCCCGGTCGAAATTTGAATTTTTTAGGCCATTTCCTGTCGGTTCGATGGTCCGACTACACGCTCTAAAAGTGTGGACCGTTTAAAATACCGGCAACAATTTTGTCACCTACCCCTGAAGTTTGGAAAAAACTTGGAGACTTGTAATTCTCGTTCGCTGTAGGATCTTGAGGCGAGGTGACAAAATTCTTCCCGGTCGAAATTTGAACTTTTTAGGCCATTTCCTGTCGGTTCGATGGTCTGACTACACGCTCTAAAAGTGTGGACCGTTTAAAATACCGGCAACAATTTTGTCACCTACCCCTGAAGTTTGGAGAAAACTGAGACTTGTGGCATCTTGAGGCGAGGTGACAAAATTCTTCCCGGTCGAAATTTAAACTTTTTAGGCCATTTCCTGTCGGTTCGATGGTCCGACTACACGCTCTAAAAGTGTGGACCGTTTAATATACCGGCAACAATTTTGTCACCTACCCCTGAAGTTTGGAAAAAACTTGGAGACTTGTGTAATTCTCGTTCGCTGTAGGATCTTGAGGCGAGGTGACAAAATTCTTCCCGGTCGAAATTTGAACTTTTTAGGCCATTTCCTGTCGGTTCGATGGTCCGACTACACGCTCTAAAAGTGTGGATCGTTTAAAATACCGGCAACAATTTTGTCACCTACCCCTGAAGTTTGGAGAAAACTGAGACTTGTGGCATCTTGAGGCGAGGTGACAAAATTCTTCCCGGTCGAAATTTGAACTTTTCAGGCCATTTCCTGTCGGTTCGATAGTCCGACTACACGCTCTAAAAGTGTGGACCGTTTAAAATACCGGCAACAATTTTGTCACCTACCCCTGAAGTTTGGAAAAAACTTGGAGGGGTAGGTGACAAAATTGTTGCCGGTATTTTAAACGGTCCACACTTTTAGAGCGTGTAGTCGGACCATCGAACCGACAGGAAATGGCCTAAAAAGTTCAAATTTCGACCGGGAAGAATTTTGTCACCTCGCCTCAAGATCCTACAGCGAACGAGAATTACACAAGTCTCCAAGTTTTCTCCAAACTTCAGGGGTAGGTGACAAAATTGTTGCCGGTATTTTAAACGGTCCACACTTTTAGAGCATCTAGTCGGACCATCGAACCGACAGGAAATGGCCTAAAAAGTACAAATTTCGACCGGGAAGAATTTTGTCACCTCGCCTCAAGATCCTACAGCGAACGAGAATTACACAAGTCTCCAAGTTTTCTCCAAACTTTAGGGGTAGGTGACAAAATTGTTGCCGGTCGATATTCGCTACGCCACTCTTTCAGCAGACAGACGAAGCATGGAACCGCTGGAAAATGCAGAGAAAACTAAAAATTTTGATTTGGCGTCTTAGTTGGCTGGGGGTCGAAGTTCAAGGTTCAGAGGAATGACAAATTACACAAGTCTCCAAGTTTTTTCCAAACTTCAGGGGTAGGTGACAAAATTTTCCGGTATATTAAAAACTTTTAGAGCGTGTAGTCAGACCATCGAACCGACAGGAAATGGCCTGAAAAGTACAAATTTCGACCGGGAAGAATTTTGTCACCTCGCCTCAAGATGCCACAAGGCTCAGTTTTCTCCAAACTTCAGTGGTAGGTGACAAAATTGTTGCCGGTATTTTAAACGGTCCACACTTTTAGAGCGTGTAGTCGGACCATCGAACCGACAGGAAATGGCCTAAAAAGTTCAAATTTCGACCGGGAAGAATTTTGTCACCTCGCCTCAAGATCCTACAGCGAACGAGAATTACACAAGTCTCCAAGTTTTCCAAACTTCAGGGGTAGGTGACAAAATTGTTGCCGGTATTTTAAACGGTCCACACTTTTAGAGCGTGTAGTCGGACCATCGAACCGACAGGAAATGGCCTAAAAAGTACAAATTTCGACCGGGAAGAATTTTGTCACCTCGCCTCAAGATCCTACAGCGAACGAGAATTACACAAGTCTCCAAGTTTTTTCCAAACTTCAGGGGTAGGTGACAAAATTGTTGCCGGTATTTTAAACGGTCCACACTTTTAGAGCGTGTAGTCGGACCATCGAACCGACAGGAAATGGCCTAAAAAGTTCAAATTTCGACCGGGAAGAATTTTGTCACCTCGCCTCAAGATGCCACAAGTCTCAGTTTTCTCCAAACTTCAGGGGTAGGTGACAAAATTGTTGCCGGTATTTTAAACGGTCCACACTTTTAGAGCGTGTAGTCGGACCATCGAACCGACAGGAAATGGCCTAAAAAGTTCAAATTTCGACCGGGAAGAATTTTGTTCCTCGCCTCAAGATCCTACAGCGAACGAGAATTACACAAGTCTCCAAGTTTTTTCCAAACTTCAGGGGTAGGTGACAAAATTGTTGCCGGTATATTAAACGGTCCACACTTTTAGAGCGTGTAGTCGGACCATCGAACCGACAGGAAATGGCCTAAAAAGTTCAAATTTCGACCGGGAAGAATTTTGTCACCTCGCCTCAAGATGCCACAAGTCTCAGTTTTCTCCAAACTTCAGGGGTAGGTGACAAAATTGTTGCCGGTATTTTAAACGGTCCACACTTTTAGAGCGTGTAGTCGGACCATCGAACCGACAGGAAATGGCCTAAAAAGTACAAATTTCGACTGGGAAGAATTTTGTCACCTCGCCTCAAGATGCCACAAGTCTCAGTTTTCTCCAAACTTTAGGGGTAGGTGACAAAATTGTTGCCGGTATTTTAAACGGTCCACACTCTTAGAGCGTGTAGTCGGACCATCGAACCGACAGGAAATGGCCTAAAAAGTTCAAATTTCGACCGGGAAGAATTTTGTCACCTCGCCTCAAGATCCTACAGCGAACGAGAATTACACAAGTCTCCAAGTTTTTTCCAAACTTCAGGGGTAGGTGACAAAATTGTTGCCGGTATTTTAAACGGTCCACACTTTTAGAGCGTGTAGTCGGACCATCGAACCGACAGGAAATGGCCTAAAAAGTACAAATTTCGACCGGGAAGAATTTTGTCACCTCGCCTCAAGATCCTACAGCGAACGAGAATTACACAAGTCTCCAAGTTTTTTCCAAACTTCAGGGGTAGGTGACAAAATTGTTGCCGGTATTTTAAACGGTCCACACTTTTAGAGCGTGTAGTCGGACCATCGAACCGACAGGAAATGGCCTAAAAAGTTCAAATTTCGACCGGGAAGAATTTTGTCACCTCGCCTCAAGATGCCACAAGTCTCAGTTTTCTCCAAACTTCAGGGGTAGGTGACAAAATTGTTGCCGGTATTTTAAACGGTCCACACTTTTAGAGCGTGTAGTCGGACCATCGAACCGACAGGAAATGGCCTAAAAAGTACAAATTTCGACCGGGAAGAATTTTGTCACCTCGCCTCAAGATCCTACAGCGAACGAGAATTACACAAGTCTCCAAGTTTTTTCCAAACTTCAGGGGTAGGTGACAAAATTGTTGCCGGTATATTAAACGGTCCACACTTTTAGAGCGTGTAGTCGGACCATCGAACCGACAGGAAATGGCCTAAAAAGTTCAAATTTCGACCGGGAAGAATTTTGTCACCTCGCCTCAAGATGCCACAAGTCTCAGTTTTCTCCAAACTTCAGGGGTAGGTGACAAAATTGTTGCCGGTATTTTAAACGGTCCACACTTTTAGAGCGTGTAGTCGGACCATCGAACCGACAGGAAATGGCCTAAAAAGTTCAAATTTCGACCGGGAAGAATTTTGTCACCTCGCCTCAAGATGCCACAAGTCTCAGTTTTCTCCAAACTTCAGGGGTAGGTGACAAAATTGTTGCCGGTATTTTAAACGGTCCACACTTTTAGAGCGTGTAGTCGGACCATCGAACCGACAGGAAATGGCCTAAAAAGTACAAATTTCGACCGGGAAGAATTTTGTCACCTCGCCTCAAGATCCTACAGCGAACGAGAATTACACAAGTCTCCAAGTTTTTTCCAAACTTCAGGGGTAGGTGACAAAATTGTTGCCGGTATTTTAAACGGTCCACACTTTTAGAGCGTGTAGTCAGACCATCGAACCGACAGGAAATGGCCTAAAAAGTACAAATTTCGACCGGGAAGAATTTTGTCACCTCGCCTCAAGATCCTACAGCGAACGAGAATTACACAAGTCTCCAAGTTTTTTCCAAACTTCAGGGGTAGGTGACAAAATTGTTGCCGGTATTTTAAACGGTCCACACTTTTAGAGCGTGTAGTCGGACCATCGAACCGACAGGAAATGGCCTAAAAAGTACAAATTTCGACCGGGAAGAATTTTGTCACCTCGCCTCAAGATCCTACAGCGAACGAGAAATTACACAAGTCTCAGTTTTCTCCAAACTTCAGGGGTAGGTGACAAAATTGTTGCCGGTATTTTAAACGGTCCACACTTTTAGAGCATGTAGTCGGACCATCGAACCGACAGGAAATGGCCTAAAAAGTACAAATTTCGACCGGGAAGAATTTTGTCACCTCGCCTCAAGATCCTACAGCGAACGAGAATTACACAAGTCTCCAAGTTTTCTCCAAACTTTAGGGGTAGGTGACAAAATTGTTGCCGGTCGATATTCGCTACGCCACTCTTTCAGCAGACAGACGAAGCATGGAACCGCTGGAAAATGCAGAGAAAACTAAAAATTTTGATTTGGCGTCTTAGTTGGCTGGGGGTCGAAGTTCAAGGTTCAGAGGAATGACAAATTACACAAGTCTCCAAGTTTTTTCCAAACTTCAGGGGTAGGTGACAAAATTGTTGCCGGTATTTTAAACGGTCCACACTTTTAGAGCGTGTAGTCGGACCATCGAACCGACAGGAAATGGCCTGAAAAGTTCAAATTTCGACCGGGAAGAATTTTGTCACCTCGCCTCAAGATGCCACAAGTCTCAGTTTTCTCCAAACTTCAGGGGTAGGTGACAAAATTGTTGCCGGTATTTTAAACGGTCCACACTTTTAGAGCGTGTAGTCGGACCATCGAACCGACAGGAAATGGCCTAAAAAGTTCAAATTTCGACCGGGAAGAATTTTGTCACCTCGCCTCAAGATCCTACAGCGAACAAGAATTACACAAGTCTCCAGTTTTTTCCAAACTTCAGGGGTAGGTGACAAAATTGTTGCCGGTATTTTAAACGTCCACACTTTAGAGCGTGTAGTCGGACCATCGAACCGACAGGAAATGGCCTAAAAAGTACAAATTTCGACCGGGAAGAATTTTGTCACCTCGCCTCAAGATTCTACAGCGAACGAGAATTACACAAGTTTTCAAGTTTTTTCCAAACTTCAGGGGTAGGTGACAAAATTGTTGCCGGTATTTTAAACGGTCCACACTTTTAGAGCGTGTAGTCAGACCATCGAACCGACAGGAAATGGCCTAAAAAGTACAAATTTCGACCGGGAAGAATTTTGTCACCTCGCCTCAAGATGCGAAAATTACACAAGTCTCCAAGTTTTTTCCAAACTTCAGGGGTAGGTGACAAAATTGTTGCCGGTATTTTAAACGGTCCACACTTTTAGAGCGTGTAGTCGGACCATCGAACCGACAGGAAATGGCCTAAAAAGTACAAATTTCGACCGGGAAGAATTTTGTCACCTCGCCTCAAGATCCTACAGCGAACGAGAATTACACAAGTCTCCAAGTTTTCTCCAAACTTTAGGGGTAGGTGACAAAATTGTTGCCGGTCGATATTCGCTACGCCACTCTTTCAGCAGACAGACGAAGCATGGAACCGCTGGAAAATGCAGAGAAAACTAAAAATTTTGATTTGGCGTCTTAGTTGGCTGGGGGTCGAAGTTCAAGGTTCAGAGGAACGACAAATTACACAAGTCTCCAAGTTTTTTCCAAACTTCAGGGGTAGGTGACAAAATTGTTGCCGGTATTTTAAACGGTCCACACTTTTAGAGCGTGTAGTCGGACCATCGAACCGACAGGAAATGGCCTAAAAAGTTCAAATTTCGACCGGGAAGAATTTTGTCACCTCGCCTCAAGATCCTACAGCGAACGAGAATTACACAAGTCTCCAAGTTTTTCCAAACTTCAGGGGTAGGTGACAAAATTGTTGCCGGTATTTTAAACGGTCCACACTTTTAGAGCGTGTAGTCGGACCATCGAACCGACAGGAAATGGCCTGAAAAGTACAAATTTCGACCGGGAAGAATTTTGTCACCTCGCCTCAAGATCCTACAGCGAACGAGAATTACACAAGTCTCCAAGTTTTTTCCAAACTTCAGGGGTAGGTGACAAAATTGTTGCCGGTATTTTAAACGGTCCACACTTTTAGAGCGTGTAGTCGGACCATCGAACCGACAGGAAATGGCCTAAAAAGTACAAATTTCGACCGGGAAGAATTTTGTCACCTCGCCTCAAGATCCTACAGCGAACGGAAATTACACAAGTCTCAGTTTTCTCCAAACTTCAGGGGTAGGTGACAAAATTGTTGCCGGTATTTTAAACGGTCCACACTCTTAGAGCGTGTAGTCGGACCATCGAACCGACAGGAAATGGCCTAAAAAGTACAAATTTCGACCGGGAAGAATTTTGTCACCTCGCCTCAAGATCCTACAGCGAACGAGAATTACACAAGTCTCCAAGTTTTCTCCAAACTTTAGGGGTAGGTGACAAAATTGTTGCCGGTCGATATTCGCTACGCCACTCTTTCAGCAGACAGACGAAGCATGGAACCGCTGGAAAATGCAGAGAAAACTAAAAATTTTGATTTGGCGTCTTAGTTGGCTGGGGGTCGAAGTTCAAGGTTCAGAGGAATGACAAATTACACAAGTCTCCAAGTTTTTTCCAAACTTCAGGGGTAGGTGACAAAATTGTTGCCGGTATTTTAAACGGTCCACACTTTTAGAGCGTGTAGTCGGACCATCGAACCGACAGGAAATGGCCTGAAAAGTACAAATTTCGACCGGGAAGAATTTTGTCACCTCGCCTCAAGATGCCACAAGGCTCAGTTTTCTCCAAACTTCAGGGGTAGGTGACAAAATTGTTGCCGGTATTTTAAACGGTCCACACTTTAGAGCGTGTAGTCGGACCATCGAACCGACAGGAAATGGCCTAAAAAGTACAAATTTCGACCGGGAAGAATTTTGTCACCTCGCCTCAAGATCCTACAGCGAACAAGAATTACACAAGTCTCCAAGTTTTTTCCAAACTTCAGGGGTAGGTGACAAAATTGTTGCCGGTATTTTAAACGGTCCACACTTTTAGAGCGTGTAGTCGGACCATCGAACCGACAGGAAATGGCCTAAAAGTTCAAATTTCGACCGGGAAGAATTTTGTCACCTCGCCTCAAGATCTACAGCGAACGAGAAACACAAGTCTCAAAGTTTTTCCAAACTTCAGGGGTAGGTGACAAAATTGTTGCCGGTATTTTAAACGGTCCACACTTTTAGAGCATCTAGTCGGACCATCGAACCGACAGGAAATGGCCTAAAAAGTACAAATTTCGACCGGGAAGAATTTTGTCACCTCGCCTCAAGATCCTACAGCGAACGAGAATTACACAAGTCTCCAAGTTTTCTCCAAACTTTAGGGGTAGGTGACAAAATTGTTGCCGGTCGATATTCGCTACGCCACTCTTTCAGCAGACAGACGAAGCATGGAACCGCTGGAAAATGCAGAGAAAACTAAAAATTTTGATTTGGCGTCTTAGTTGGCTGGGGGTCGAAGTTCAAGGTTCAGAGGAATGACAAATTACACAAGTCTCCAAGTTTTTTCCAAACTTCAGGGGTAGGTGACAAAATTGTTGCCGGTATTTTAAACGGTCCACACTTTTAGAGCGTGTAGTCGGACCATCGAACCGACAGGAAATGGCCTAAAAAGTACAAATTTCGACCGGGAAGAATTTTGTCACCTCGCCTCAAGACCTCGAAAAATTACACAAGTCTCCAAGTTTTTTCCAAACTTCAGGGGTAGGTGACAAAATTGTTGCCGGTATTTTAAACGGTCCACACTTTTAGAGCGTGTAGTCGGACCATCGAACCGACAGGAAATGGCCTAAAAAGTACAAATTTCGACCGGGAAGAATTTTGTCACCTCGCCTCAAGATCCTACAGCGAACGAGAATTACACAAGTCTCCAAGTTTTCTCCAAACTTTAGGGGTAGGTGACAAAATTGTTGCCGGTCGATATTCGCTACGCCACTCTTTCAGCAGACAGACGAAGCATGGAACCGCTGGAAAATGCAGAGAAAACTAAAAATTTTGATTTGGCGTCTTAGTTGGCTGGGGGTCGAAGTTCAAGGTTCAGAGGAATGACAAATTACACAAGTCTCCAAGTTTTTTCCAAACTTCAAGGGGTAGGTGACAAAATTGTTGCCGGTATATTAAACGGTCCACACTTTTAGAGCGTGTAGTCAGACCATCGAACCGACAGGAAATGGCCTAAAAAGTTCAAATTTCGACCGGGAAGAATTTTGTCACCTCGCCTCAAGATGCCACAAGTCTCAGTTTTCTCTAAACTTCAGGGGTAGGTGACAAAATTGTTGCCGGTATTTTAAACGGTCCACCCTTTTACAGCGTGTAGTCGGATCATCGAACCGACAGGAAATGGCCTAAAAAGTTCAAATTTCGACCGGGAAGAATTTTGTCACCTCGCCTCAAGATGCCACAAGTCTCAGTTTTCTCTAAACTTCAGGGGTAGGTGACAAAATTGTTGCCGGTATTTTAAACGGTCCACACTTTTAGAGCATCTAGTCGGACCATCGAACCGACAGGAAATGGCCTAAAAAGTTCAAATTTCGACTGGGAAGAATTTTGTCACCTCGCCTCAAGATCCTACAGCGAACGAGAATTACACAAGTCTCCAAGTTTTTTCCAAACTTCAGGGGTAGGTGACAAAATTGTTGCCGGTATTTTAAACGGTCCACACTTTTAGAGCGTGTAGTCGGACCATCGAACCGACAGGAAATGGCCTAAAAGTTCAAATTTCGACCGGGAAGAATTTTGTCACCTCGCCTCAAGATGCCACAAGTCTCAGTTTTTTCCAAACTTCAGGGGTAGGTGACAAAATTGTTGCCGGTATTTTAAACGGTCCACACTTTTAGAGCGTGTAGTCGGACCATCGAACCGACAGGAAATGGCCTAAAAAGTACAAATTTCGACCGGGAAGAATTTTGTCACCTCGCCTCAAGATCCTACAGCGAACGAGAATTACACAAGTCTCCAAGTTTTCTCCAAACTTTAGGGGTAGGTGACAAAATTGTTGCCGGTCGATATTCGCTACGCCACTCTTTCAGCAGACAGACGAAGCATGGAACCGCTGGAAAATGCAGAGAAAACTAAAAATTTTGATTTGGCGTCTTAGTTGGCTGGGGGTCGAAGTTCAAGGTTCAGAGGAATGACAAATTACACAAGTCTCCAAGTTTTTTCCAAACTTCAGGGGTAGGTGACAAAATTGTTGCCGGTATTTTAAACGGTCCACACTTTTAGAGCGTGTAGTCGGACCATCGAACCGACAGGAAATGGCCTAAAAAGTACAAATTTCGACCGGGAAGAATTTTGTCACCTCGCCTCAAGATCCTCGAACGAGAATTACACAAGTCTCAAGTTTTCTCCAAACTTCAGGGGTAGGTGACAAAATTGTTGCCGGTATTTTAAACGGTCCACACTCTTACAGCGTGTAGTCGGACCATTAAACCGACAGGAAATGGCCTGAAAAGTACAAATTTCGACTGGGAAGAATTTTGTCACCTTGCCTCAAGATCCTACAGCGAACGAGAATTACACAAGTCTCCAAGTTTTTTCCAAACTTCAGGGGTAGGTGACAAAATTGTTGCCGGTATTTTAAACGGTCCACACTTTTAGAGCGTGTAGTCGGACCATCGAACCGACAGGAAATGGCCTAAAAAGTACAAATTTCGACCGGGAAGAATTTTGTCACCTCGCCTCAAGATCCTACAGCGAACGGAAATTACACAAGTCTCAGTTTTCTCCAAACTTCAGGGGTAGGTGACAAAATTGTTGCCGGTATTTTAAACGGTCCACACTTTTAGAGCATGTAGTCGGACCATCGAACCGACAGGAAATGGCCTAAAAAGTACAAATTTCGACCGGGAAGAATTTTGTCACCTCGCCTCAAGATCCTACAGCGAACGAGAATTACACAAGTCTCCAAGTTTTCTCCAAACTTTAGGGGTAGGTGACAAAATTGTTGCCGGTCGATATTCGCTACGCCACTCTTTCAGCAGACAGACGAAGCATGGAACCGCTGGAAAATGCAGAGAAAACCAAAAAATTTTGATTTGGCGTCTTAGTTGGCTGGGGGTCGAAGTTCAAGGTTCAGAGGAATGACAAATTACACAAGTCTCCAAGTTTTTTCCAAACTTCAGGGGTAGGTGACAAAATTGTTGCCGGTATTTTAAACGGTCCACACTTTTAGAGCGTGTAGTCGGACCATCGAACCGACAGGAAATGGCCTGAAAAGTACAAATTTCGACCGGGAAGAATTTTGTCACCTCGCCTCAAGATGCCACAAGTCTCAGTTTTCTCCAAACTTCAGGGGTAGGTGACAAAATTGTTGCCGGTATTTTAAACGGTCCACACTTTTAGAGCGTGTAGTCGGACCATCGAACCGACAGGAAATGGCCTAAAAAGTACAAATTTCGACCGGGAAGAATTTTGTCACCTCGCCTCAAGATCCTACAGCGAACGAGAATTACACAAGTCTCAGTTTTTTCCAAACTTCAGGGGTAGGTGACAAAATTGTTGCCGGTATTTTAAACGGTCCACACTTTTAGAGCGTGTAGTCGGACCATCGAACCGACAGGAAATGGCCTAAAAAGTACAAATTTCGACCGGGAAGAATTTTGTCACCTCGCCTCAAGATCCTACAGCGAACGAGAATTACACAAGTCTCCAAGTTTTTTCCAAACTTCAGGGGTAGGTGACAAAATTGTTGCCGGTATTTTAAACGGTCCACACTTTTAGAGCGTGTAGTCAGACCATCGAACCGACAGGAAATGGCCTAAAAAGTTCAAATTTCGACCGGGAAGAATTTTGTCACCCTCGCCTCAAGATGCCACAAGTCTCAGTTTTTCCAAACTTCAGGGGTAGGTGACAAAATTGTTGCCGGTATTTTAAACGGTCCACACTTTTAGAGCGTGTAGTCGGACCATCGAACCGACAGGAAATGGCCTAAAAAGTACAAATTTCGACCGGGAAGAATTTTGTCACCTCGCCTCAAGATCCTACAGCGAACGAGAATTACACAAGTCTCCAAGTTTTCTCCAAACTTTAGGGGTAGGTGACAAAATTGTTGCCGGTCGATATTCGCTACGCCACTCTTTCAGCAGACAGACGAAGCATGGAACCGCTGGAAAATGCAGAGAAAACTAAAAATTTTGATTTGGCGTCTTAGTTGGCTGGGGGTCGAAGTTCAAGGTTCAGAGGAATGACAAATTACACAAGTCTCCAAGTTTTTTCCAAACTTCAGGGGTAGGTGACAAAATTGTTGCCGGTATTTTAAACGGTCCACACTTTTAGAGCGTGTAGTCGGACCATCGAACCGACAGGAAATGGCCTAAAAAAGTACAAATTTCGACCGGGAAGAATTTTGTCACCTCGCCTCACCTCGAAAAATTACACAAGTCTCCAAGTTTTTCCAAACTTCAGGGGTAGGTGACAAAATTGTTGCCGGTATTTTAAACGGTCCACACTTTTAGAGCGTGTAGTCGGACCATCGAACCGACAGGAAATGGCCTAAAAAGTACAAATTTCGACCGGGAAGAATTTTGTCACCTCGCCTCAAGATCCTACAGCGAACGAGAATTACACAAGTCTCCAAGTTTTCTCCAAACTTTAGGGGTAGGTGACAAAATTGTTGCCGGTCGATATTCGCTACGCCACTCTTTCAGCAGACAGACGAAGCATGGAACCGCTGGAAAATGCAGAGAAAACTAAAAATTTTGATTTGGCGTCTTAGTTGGCTGGGGGTCGAAGTTCAAGGTTCAGAGGAATGACAAATTACACAAGTCTCCAAGTTTTTTCCAAACTTCAGGGGTAGGTGACAAAATTGTTGCCGGTATATTAAACGGTCCACACTTTTAGAGCGTGTAGTCAGACCATCGAACCGACAGGAAATGGCCTGAAAAGTTCAAATTTCGACCGGGAAGAATTTTGTCACCTCGCCTCAAGATGCCACAAGTCTCAGTTTTCTCTAAACTTCAGGGGTAGGTGACAAAATTGTTGCCGGTATTTTAAACGGTCCACACTTTTAGAGCGTGTAGTCGGACCATCGAACCGACAGGAAATGGCCTAAAAAGTTCAAATTTCGACCGGGAAGAATTTTGTCACCTCGCCTCAAGATGCCACAAGTCTCAGTTTTCTCCAAACTTCAGGGGTAGGTGACAAAATTGTTGCCGGTATTTTAAACGGTCCACACTTTTAGAGCATGTAGTCGGACCATCGAACCGACAGGAAATGGCCTAAAAAGTTCAAATTTCGACCGGGAAGAATTTTGTCACCTCGCCTCAAGATCCTACAGCGAACGAGAATTACACAAGTCTCCAAGTTTTTTCCAAACTTCAGGGGTAGGTGACAAAATTGTTGCCGGTATTTTAAACGGTCCACACTTTTAGAGCGTGTAGTCGGACCATCGAACCGACAGGAAATGGCCTAAAAAGTTCAAATTTCGACCGGGAAGAATTTTGTCACCTCGCCTCAAGATTACACAAGTCTCAGTTTTCTCCAAACTTCAGGGGTAGGTGACAAAATTGTTGCCGGTATTTTAAACGGTCCACACTTTTAGAGCGTGTAGTCGGACCATCGAACCGACAGGAAATGGCCTAAAAAGTACAAATTTCGACCGGGAAGAATTTTGTCACCTCGCCTCAAGATCCTACAGCGAACGAGAATTACACAAGTCTCCAAGTTTTCTCCAAACTTTAGGGGTAGGTGACAAAATTGTTGCCGGTCGATATTCGCTACGCCACTCTTTCAGCAGACAGACGAAGCATGGAACCGCTGGAAAATGCAGAGAAAACTAAAAATTTGATTTGGCGTCTTAGTTGGCTGGGGGTCGAAGTTCAAGGTTCAGAGGAATGACAAATTACACAAGTCTCCAAGTTTTTTCCAAACTTCAGGGGTAGGTGACAAAATTGTTGCCGGTATTTTAAACGGTCCACACTTTTAGAGCGTGTAGTCGGACCATCGAACCGACAGGAAATGGCCTAAAAAGTACAAATTTCGACCGGGAAGAATTTTGTCACCTCGCCTCAAGATCCTCCAGCGAACGAGAATTACACAAGTCTCCAAGTTTTTTCCAAACTTCAGGGGTAGGTGACAAAATTGTTGCCGGTATTTTAAACGGTCCACACTTTTAGAGCGTGTAGTCGGACCATCGAACCGACAGGAAATGGCCTAAAAAGTACAAATTTCGACCGGGAAGAATTTTGTCACCTCGCCTCAAGATCCTACAGCGAACGAGAATTACACAAGTCTCCAAGTTTTCTCCAAACTTTAGGGGTAGGTGACAAAATTGTTGCCGGTCGATATTCGCTACGCCACTCTTTCAGCAGACAGACGAAGCATGGAACCGCTGGAAAATGCAGAGAAAACTAAAAATTTTGATTTGGCGTCTTAGTTGGCTGGGGGTCGAAGTTCAAGGTTCAGAGGAATGACAAATTACACAAGTCTCCAAGTTTTTTCCAAACTTCAGGGGTAGGTGACAAAATTGTTGCCGGTATATTAAACGGTCCACACTTTTAGAGCGTGTAGTCAGACCATCGAACCGACAGGAAATGGCCTGAAAAGTTCAAATTTCGACCGGGAAGAATTTTGTCACCTCGCCTCAAGATCCTACAGCGAACGAGAATTACACAAGTCTCTAAGTTTTTTCCAAACTTCAGGGGTAGGTGACAAAATTGTTGCCGGTATTTTAAACGGTCCACACTTTTAGAGCGTGTAGTCGGACCATCGAACCGACAGGAAATGGCCTGAAAAGTTCAAATTTCGACCGGGAAGAATTTTGTCACCTCGCCTCAAGATGCCACAAGTCTCAGTTTTCTCCAAACTTCAGGGGTAGGTGACAAAATTGTTGCCGGTATTTTAAACGGTCCACACTTTTAGAGCGTGTAGTCGGACCATCGAACCGACAGGAAATGGCCTAAAAAGTTCAAATTTCGACCGGGAAGAATTTTGTCACCTCGCCTCAAGATCCTACAGCGAAAGATGCCACAAGTCTCAGTTTTCTCCAAACTTCAGGGGTAGGTGACAAAATTGTTGCCGGTATTTTAAACGGTCCACACTTTTAGAGCGTGTAGTCGGACCATCGAACCGACAGGAAATGGCCTAAAAAGTACAAATTTCGACCGGGAAGAATTTTGTCACCTCGCCTCAAGATCCTACAGCGAACGAGAATTACACAAGTCTCCAAGTTTTCTCCAAACTTTAGGGGTAGGTGACAAAATTGTTGCCGGTCGATATTCGCTACGCCACTCTTTCAGCAGACAGACGAAGCATGGAACCGCTGGAAAATGCAGAGAAAACTAAAAATTTTGATTTGGCGTCTTAGTTGGCTGGGGGTCGAAGTTCAAGGTTCAGAGGAATGACAAATTACACAAGTCTCCAAGTTTTTTCCAAACTTCAGGGGTAGGTGACAAAATTGTTGCCGGTATATTAAACGGTCCACACTTTTAGAGCGTGTAGTCAGACCATCGAACCGACAGGAAATGGCCTGAAAAGTTCAAATTTCGACCGGGAAGAATTTTGTCACCTCGCCTCAAGATCCTACAGCGAACGAGAATTACACAAGTCTCCAAGTTTTTCCAAACTTCAGGGGTAGGTGACAAAATTGTTGCCGGTATTTTAAACGGTCCACACTTTTAGAGCGTGTAGTCAGACCATCGAACCGACAGGAAATAGCCTGAAAAGTTCAAATTTCGACCGGGAAGAATTTTGTCACCTCGCCTCAAGATGCCACAAGTCTCAGTTTTCTCTAAACTTCAGGGGTAGGTGACAAAATTGTTGCCGGTATTTTAAACGGTCCACACTTTTAGAGCGTGTAGTCGGACCATCGAACCGACAGGAAATGGCCTAAAAAGTTCAAATTTCGACCGGGAAGAATTTTGTCACCTCGCCTCAAGATGCCACAAGTCTCAGTTTTCTCCAAACTTCAGGGGTAGGTGACAAAATTGTTGCCGGTATTTTAAACGGTCCACACTTTTAGAGCATCTAGTCGGACCATCGAACCGACAGGAAATGGCCTAAAAAGTACAAATTTCGACTGGGAAGAATTTTGTCACCTCGCCTCAAGATCCTACAGCGAACGAGAATTACACAAGTCTCCAAGTTTTTTCCAAACTTCAGGGGTAGGTGACAAAATTGTTGCCGGTATTTTAAACGGTCCACACTTTTAGAGCGTGTAGTCAGACCATCGAACCGACAGGAAATGGCCTGAAAAGTTCAAATTTCGACCGGGAAGAATTTTGTCACCTCGCCTCAAGATGCCACAAGTCTCAGTTTTCTCCAAACTTCAGGGGTAGGTGACAAAATTGTTGCCGGTATTTTAAACGGTCCACACTTTTAGAGCGTGTAGTCGGACCATCGAACCGACAGGAAATGGCCTAAAAAGTACAAATTTCGACCGGGAAGAATTTTGTCACCTCACGAAGGAATCACAACGCGGTCCCTCCGGAGCAGACAGTCATGGAGCAGCGACAGCTCCTCCCTGCACCTGGCGTAGGGCTTGATGTCCTCCGGGAGCTTCGCCGGATCTGTCTCAGGCCATCCGCGCGCGGTCCACGCAGCCACCTTCCGCAGGACAGGGTCCGCCTCCGTGGCGGCCGCGATCTGACGGGCGGACAGCCCCTTCGGCTCGCGCATCTCCAGCAGATGCACGCCGGCAGGATCCGGACACCTGGAGCCCCCGCTGCCAGCCAAAGGGAGCCTGCTAAGAAAATCAGCGTTACCGATGCTTTTGCCCGGACAGTACTTGACCTCACAGTCCAGTGAACCAATCAGCAGCGCCCATCTCAGCATACGCGGAGACAGCCCGTCGCTCGTGTCCGCCCCTTCCTTGAAGATGCCAACCAGCGGCTTGTGATCGGTGACAATTGTGAATCTTCTCCCCAGCAGGTACTGCCGGAACTTCCGAACACCGAAAACAATCGCAAGGGCTTCCCGGTCAAGTTGAGCATACCGTCTCTCCGCAGGGGACAAGGTCCTGGACGCAAACCCGATGGGGCGCTGAAACCACAGCCGCTGAGCCTCGTCCAACTCGGGATGAGAAATCACGCAGCCCACTCCCACCGGCGAAGCGTCGCAAGTCAGAACAAGAGGCTTGTCTAGGCTATAGTGCACCAGCACGGTGTCACTCGTGATGAGGTCCTTGACCGCCTGCAGGGCCGCCTCATGCTTGTCGGTCCACTCCCAGGGTGCCTCCCTATCCAGCAGACGATGCAATGGCTCCAAAAAGTGAGCTTTGCCCCTGAAAAACCGCCCATAAAAGGATATCAGTCCAAGCAAGGATTGCAGGTCCTTCTTACTGGCCGGCGATGGGGCATCCTTAATGGCGGCCAACTTCTCCTCTGTCGGATGTAGCCCTTGGGCCGTGAACTTGAAGCCCAGGACCACCAACTCGGCCGCGATCCAGGTGCATTTGTCTGCGTTCACCCGCAGCCCGGCGTCACTCAAAATCTGCAGGACCTGTGACAGCAAATCACAAAGCTCATCAGGGGTCTTAGCCTTAACATAAATGTTATCCTGATATGCAACCACGCCCTTCAGGCCCCCCAGCAGACCGTCCATAATCCGCTGGAAAATGGCAGGTGCCACCTTCACTCCGAAGGGCAACCTGGTGACCCGGAAGAGACCCTTGATGGTGTTGACCGTCAACAGGCGTGACGACTCCTCGTCGACGGGCACCTGGGTGTACGCGTCGGCTAGATCGATCTCAGCGAAAAACTTCCCGCCCGCGAGCTTGTTCAAAACCTCTTCGACGGTAGGCGAGCGATGACGGTCAGGCTGGATGGCCGGGTTTAGGGTACTCTTATAATCCGCACAGAGGCGAAGGGAAGCATCCTTCTTCGGCACCGGCACGATGGCCGACGCCCACCTGGTGGCCTCCTGCACGGGAACCCAAATACCCTTCGCGACGTTCTTGTCAATACCCTCTTCCATCTTGGCCGTCAGGGGGAAGGGCACCTGCCGCGCGGGCTGGTACTTCGGCACGGCACCCGGAAGTACCTCCAGGTGCACCGGCTGTCCCTTGTAGCAGCCCGGCGACCTCGACGACACGGCGGGGAACTGCTTCACCCGCCTCGCGACCCGACTCAC
The DNA here is from genome assembly GCA_038380765.1 of Odontothrips loti. Lineage (NCBI taxonomy): Eukaryota > Metazoa > Arthropoda > Insecta > Thysanoptera > Thripidae > Odontothrips > Odontothrips loti. The sequence continues at coordinate 108,270 of JAZGLN010000150.1, forward strand.
CAGGTCGGCGTCGACGCTGTTGACGCCCTCGATCCGGAGTCCAAGCGGCCGCCACCAGTTACGACCAAGCAGGCTCGGTCCGTCGTCGCTACCAACAACCACGGGCAGCCTGGCGCTGTGTCCATTGAAGTACACCTCGGCGACGAACATGCCCATGAACTGCAACGGCTGCGACTCTCCCCAACGGAAGGTCAGCCTGCTCCACGGCGCCAACGCCGGCCTGCCCGGCATGGACATGTAGGTGCTGCGGCCGATGATGGTACGCGTGCACGCGCTGTCCAACTGAAACTTCATAACCAAGCCGTTGACACTCACGTCGGCAACGATCGGGGGGCTCGGGTCATCGTGGCTGTCCTCGACGGCGTCCCTCCGCGGCTCAGCGACACAATACAGCCCATCGCAGTCGTCCCCCTCGTCCCAACTGACGGACGCATCCAAGTAACTGACCTGGTTTGTTGACGATCCCGGATTCGGCCCAGGCGCGGAAGGGGGGGTCGAGGCGGACGCCGCCGGGGTAGCAGTTGACTTCTTCTTGGGCTTGCCCTTTTTGGACTTGCCGAGCCCGCACACGCTTGTCACGTGACCAACCTGCTTGCACTTGCCGCACTTCAGCGTATTCCTATCATAGGGACACGCCCTGGCGTAGTGCCCCTCCCCGCAACGAAAACAAACAACCTTCTTCTTCTCCCCCCTCCCACCTAGCGCGTGGACCTCGTCCACGCCGCCCTGGCCGCGAACGGCCGCCTTGTGGGCACGCGTCGCCTCCGTCTGGACCGCCAAGTCTAGTGCCTTCTCGCGGGTCAGCCCGGCCGCCTCAAACAGCTTGTCCTGGAGAGCCGTGTCCCCCAGACCCGCAACAAACTGATGCATGCACATCTGGTCCAACACGGTGCCCTCCCAGCCGACCGTCGGCCCGATGACAGTCAACGCCTCCATGTAGCTCGCTGCCGACTCACCCGGTTGTTGACGCCGGCCGGTGAACAATACATACTGCACCGTCTTGTTGACAGTCGTGATGATGTTTTTGTCGAGCTCGGCGAGAAGGCTGGCGTAGGAGGCGGTCCCGAGGGGAATCGGCTTCATCCACTGCTCTAGCCGGTCTAACAGCGGGTCGTCGAGCGCAGACAGAAGCATGGCCCTCTTCACCTCCTCCTTTGTCGCCTTCGCATCGATCACCAGCTTCAGGCGTCGGATAAACTTCAGCCAGGTCTCGGGCTTCTTGGAGTCGTAACGCTCGGTGCTGTCCATGATGGCGCCGGCTTGTCCCCCGATGGCACCCACTCACACGCGGCGAACAAAAAGAATGTGAGGGGAGTCCGAATCGTCCCAGCGCATAGGTGACAAAATTGTTGCCGGTATTTTAAACGGTCCACACTTTTAGAGCATCTAGTCGGACCATCGAACCGACAGGAAATGGCCTAAAAAGTACAAATTTCGACCGGAAGAATTTTGTCACCTCGCCTCAAGATGCCACAAGTCTCAGTTTTTCCAAACTTCAGGGGTAGGTGACAAAATTGTTGCCGGTATATTAAACGGTCCACACTTTTAGAGCGTGTAGTCAGACCATCGAACCGACAGGAAATAGCCTGAAAAGTTCAAATTTCGACCGGGAAGAATTTTGTCACCTCGCCTCAAGATGCCACAAGTCTCAGTTTTTTCCAAACTTCAGGGGTAGGTGACAAAATTGTTGCCGGTATTTTAAACGGTCCACACTTTTAGAGCGTGTAGTCGGACCATCGAACCGACAGGAAATGGCCTAAAAAGTTCAAATTTCGACCGGGAAGAATTTTGTCACCTCGCCTCAAGATCCTACAGCGAACGAGAATTACACAAGTCTCCAAGTTTTTTCCAAACTTCAGGGGTAGGTGACAAAATTGTTGCCGGTATTTTAAACGGTCCACACTTTTAGAGCGTGTAGTCGGACCATCGAACCGACAGGAAATGGCCTAAAAAGTACAAATTTCGACCGGGAAGAATTTTGTCACCTCGCCTCAAGATCCTACAGCGAACGAGAATTACACAAGTCTCCAAGTTTTTTCCAAACTTCAGGGGTAGGTGACAAAATTGTTGCCGGTATTTTAAACGGTCCACACTTTTAGAGCGTGTAGTCGGACCATCGAACCGACAGGAAATGGCCTAAAAAGTTCAAATTTCGACCGGGAAGAATTTTGTCACCTCGCCTCAAGATGCCACAAGTCTCAGTTTTCTCCAAACTTCAGGGGTAGGTGACAAAATTGTTGCCGGTATTTTAAACGGTCCACACTTTTAGAGCGTGTAGTCGGACCATCGAACCGACAGGAAATGGCCTAAAAAGTACAAATTTCGACCGGGAAGAATTTTGTCACCTCGCCTCAAGATCCTACAGCGAACGAGAATTACACAAGTCTCCAAGTTTTTTCCAAACTTCAGGGGTAGGTGACAAAATTGTTGCCGGTATTTTAAACGATCCATACTTTTAGAGCGTGTAGTCGGACCATCGAACCGACAGGAAATGGCCTTAAAAGTACAAATTTCGACCGGGAAGAATTTTGTCACCTCGCCTCAAGATCCTACAGCGAACGAAATTACACAAGTCTCCAAGTTTTTTCCAAACTTCAGTGGTAGGTCACAAAATTGTTACCGAAATTTTAAACGGTCGCCATTTTCCAAGGCGGAACGCAGACCCGCCAGATATTGGTTTTCTTTGGTTGGACCGCACCAGGGGCCACATAAAACGGTTTCTCATTTATTTGCCCCTGGAAGGTAGGCAGACCCGCCGGACATCGGTTTGCATTGGTTGGGACCCACTTGGGGCCATGGGGGCCTTATAGAAGGGTTTTTGTCGAAATTGCCCCTGGAGGGTAGGCAGACCCGCCGGACATCGGTTTGCATTGGTTGGCTCCGCCTGGGGCCATGGGGGCCTCATAGACGCGTTTTTGTCGAAATTGCCCCTGGAGGGTAGGCAGACCCGCCGGACATCGGTTTGCATTGGTTGGGACCCACTTGGGGCCATGGGGGCCTTATAGAAGGGTTTTTGTCGAAATTGCCCCTGGAGGGTAGGCAGACCCACCGGACATCGGTTTGCATTGGTTGGGACCCACTTGGGGCCATGGGGGCCTCCTAGAAGGGTTTTTGTCGAAATTGCCCCTGGAAGGTAGGCAGACCCGCCGGACATCGGTTTGCATTGGTTGGGACCCACTTGGGGCCATGGGGGCCTCCTAGAAGGGTTTTTGTCGAAATTGCCCCTGGAGGGTAGGCAGACCCGCCGGACATCGGTTTGCATTGGTTGGGCTCCGCCTGGGGCCATGGGGGCCTCATAGACGCGTTTTTGTCGAAGTTGCCCCTGGAGGGTAGGCAGACCCGCCGGACATCGGTTTGCATTGGTTGGGACCCACTTGGGGCCATGGGGGCCTCCTAGAAGGGTTTTTGTCGAAATTGCCCCTGGAAGGTAGGCAGACCCGCCGGACATCGGTTTGCATTAGTTGGGACCCACTTGGGGCCATCGGGGCCTCATAGAAGGGTTTTTGTCGAAATTGCCCCTGGAAGGTAGGCAGACCCGCCCCACGACTCGAGACAATCAGTGTACAGCTTTAGAGGCAATCAAGCACAATCATCGATTAAAAATCTTAAAAACTGCATTAAAATGAGGCTTAAGCTACATTATGGGGCTAAAAATGGCCGAAAAACGCCATTACTAGACTAAAATTTCGAAACGTCTGCAAATTTGTTGCAACAATCGACACAAACACAATCGGTGTACACTTTTAGGCATAGTTGTGGAAGGTAGGCAGACCCGCCGGACAGCGACTTGTGTCGATGCGGCCCCACTAGGGGTCCATGGGGCCACGTATAATCGATTTTGTTAAAATTGCCCCTGGAAGGTAGGCAGACCCGCCGGACAACGGCCTGCATCGATCGTGTCCCATTGGGGGCCCATGGGGCCACGTATAATCGATTTTGTTAAAATTGCCCCTGGAAGGTAGGCAGACCCGCCGGACAACGGCCTGCATCGATCGTGTCCCATTGGGGGCCCATGGGGCCACGTATAATCGATTTTGTTGAAATTGCCCCTGGAAGGTAGGCAGACCCGCCGGACAACGGCCTGCATCGATCGTGTCCCATTGGGGGCCCATGGGGCCACGTATAATCGATTTTGTTAAAATTGCCCCTGGAAGGTAGGCAGACCCGCCGGACAACGGCCTGCATCGATCGTGTCCCATTGGGGGCCCATGGGGCCACGTATAATCGATTTTGTGGAAATTGCCCCTGGAAGGTAGGCAGACCCGCCGGACAACGGCCTGCATCGATCGTGTCCCATTGGGGGCCCATGGGGCCACGTATAATCGATTTTGTTGAAATTACCCCTGGAAGGTAGGCAGACCCGCCGGACAACGGCCTGCATCGATCGTGTCCCATTGGGGGCCCATGGGGCCACGTACAATCGATTTTGTTAAAATTGCCCCTGGAAGGTAGGCAGACCCGTCGGACAACGGCCTGCATCGATCGTGTCCCATTGGGGGCCCATGGGGCCACGTATAAACGATTTTCTTGAAATTGCCCCTGGGAAGTAGGCAGACCCGCCGGACAACGGCCTCGGCCGATCGGGCCTCAATAGGTGGCTGTATGTAGCGGGGTCGGTCACGGAGCGCGGTCGGTCTCGGCCTCGGCTGATTCTTAGTTGGCCCAACTGAGTTGGCCAACTTGACGCCCGTCTGCTGCTGCGCGTGCCATGCACGCGACCGCGATTTCCCCGCGCCTGGACTCTGATTTGAATCTTTTGAACTCTCACTTGAGCATCGGAGACCCACACGTGCTGTGAACCGATCAGGGTCTGGGAACAAAGTAGAAGTCGCATAAAGCGGGTCGTCAATGTCCGCCGCCTTTGCTTAGCATGCCAAACATGTCTAAACCAGACGACGCACAGTTTAGTTCGGTCAGTTGCAGTGCTTGTTTTATTTTTAACTATAATACTTGTGGCTATTTGTCGACACCGGTATACATTGCTGGGAAAAAATTCAGCCACGCGTTCCTCTCAATGTGTTTATTGTTGATGCATACCAACTCTTAACTAAACCATTGTTTATATGTTTGCCCAGAAAAGCCGTATCTGGGATTACAGGGCAGAGAAAGACTTCTTAGGGCAAGTTTGCGTCTGCAATGTGTCAAGCCCCTGAAAGGCCAAGGTAGGTGAATGTCAGGCCTGGAAGAGAAGTCGCTGTTTTTCGACGGTGCTAGCGAACTTTCCCCTTCAATTAAGACACTTGACGTTCTGTTTTAACGTGGTCAATATTTTGTTTTCCGAAGAATTTTTTTATCGGGCGTCCTTTTTCGAACATTTAACCTTCAGCGCCTGGTCAGTACGCAACCCATGATGCGTAGGTGTAATGCGCTAGCGTCAATTGCCTTCCCCTCAGGCGCAACACGAAAAGTCGTGTAATTCTTTAAAGAGATGTCTGCGACCCCAAGTGTCCTATCTCAAATTGATCCCCATAGTGGTCTCTATCACCACTGGAAATTAGTACCAAAGGTCCTAGACCATCTTGTATATGGTTTACAACAAGCAGCGAGAAGCTGGAACCTAAAAGCCACTTAAGGCCTCATGGATCCACGTTTCAAATTTTTTCAGGATGAACCTTGTGTTTACATTAAAACATCAGAGAAATCTGTGATGATTATAGCACTCTGCATAGATGATTTTTATCTGATCTATAATAACAAACAAGAAAAAATGGAGCTGCGAGAAGTATTAAATGCTTCTATGAAAATCAAGGATCTTGGGGAAGCAAAGGAGTGTCTTGGAATTAAGCTCGAAAGAGATTGGAGAAATGGGTCTCTTGTACTTCATCAGGAAGATTACATAGAACACAAGTGAAAAAAACGGCCTCCGTATCAAGAGTTGATTGAGTGCTTGCTGTATCTCGGTGTATGTACTAGACCTGACATTGCTTATGCTGTCAGTTACCTCAGCCCATTCAACTGCAACTACACCACAACTCATTGGAAGTTGACAAAAAGATTACTACAATATTGAAAACTCGCCAGGAAAAGGGGTCTAACATACACCAAAAATCCCAATCCACCTTTCTGTTTGTTGGGTTTTTATGATGCTCATCGGGCAGGTTTGGTTAATGTATCTGATTATGAATCCTATGGTGGATTGTGCTTCACACTTTAATATCTTGGGAAAGCAGAAACAGATTAGCTGCCCAATCCTCCACAAAGTCAGAATATTTTTCCCTAACAGAAGCCGTAAAATAATCTCTATTGGTGAATGAATTTGTTAATGACCTGTATAGTTGTGGACTGCAAACAGTAACCATTTTCAATGATAACCACAGTGCAATCAGACTGGCTTATTCACTTAACTTCAGTGCAAGATCTAAACGTATGGGTTGCAGAAAGCAACTGGTCAGAGACTGTGTACAGGATGGTTCTGCACCTGTAGAGTATATGTGTACAGAAGAAATGCCAGCAGATATACTTAGTACTTGATAAAGTAAAACATGAAAGCTGCTGTATATTTCTAAGTCTAGCTCCTGTTCAATAAATAAAATAAAAATCAGTTTTGATGTAAGTTTTCTCTCAACTGTAGAGTTTTCCTTACATGCGGGGTGCAAAACGCTGCTCATATGGTAATGCGTTGTATTCTGTTCCAAATACACAAAACTGTTAATTCTGTAAATTAAAATAGAATTTAAAAAATGAAAGTGTTCTCGGATCAAGGAGGAGTGTTCTAACTTCTTATGAATGTTAATCCTCAAACTGATGTATTGTCCCTCGACAACTCACTGCCTTGTGTGAAACAACCGAATATCTTAATAGGGACTGATTTATGCAAATGTATTCATACTCCAGAACCTTAAGGAACTACTTTGTTGTCCTGAGACAAAGGATTCTAAAATGAAATAAAAACTCCACCCTTCTGCCATTAGCTTTTTGTTTACTGTGAACTCTATTTTCCTGCTCTCCTACATATCGGTGAAAATCACTGCTAATTAGCATCGTTCGGCCATAACAAAGTACGACAGTTAATTTTACGTAATAATATGGACCAGAACTTGCGAGCAGCACGCACCGCGGAGGCTGAATGTAAACATGTAGACCACTACGAAAAACACATGACAGTTCCCAGTTTCACAACTCATGTCAATGGTATAAATGGGCACCAAAATTAAGTTAGAAATACGTATTTGCCACTACTTATGTAGAAGATATGACAACTAACCTAACCTATGAAGGTTTGGCCGGTTAAATTAATATTACGACCGCGACATGTAGATGATGGGAAATACTACATTCTTTACGATTAACAACAGCATATACTTTTAACACTTGCGTTAATAGATGGCTAATCGAGCAACATAAGAAGGGGCTGAACCGCCGTGCGAAGTATCTTGGCCGGTCTCTCGGCCGCGGTCGCTGCTGACGATGATGATGATGGCTTCGACGGTGACGCCCTCTTCTTTGGCGGCATGATAGTTTGGGGATGGAACCGATTAAACGCACCAAATGATACGGACGAAATTTCTTGCGGTGGTGGATCGTTTTACAAGGACTGGCTGAACGAAACGGTAGGATGGTATGCCATAGTACATAGTTTATCGTTTTTGAAAACACATCAAGTGCAGCACAGGAATTGCATTTTGAAACTACATACAGGGTGTTTACTCTCGTTTGGGACAAAAAGATAGGTTGGATAGAACTTGCAGAGGGGGTCATTTTTTACCAATGGACTAGTGGGCGCAAATATCTAACAACGCGGGAAATTGCGATTTCGTTATGAGCTTTCGCGCCCGCTCGGTAGGCAAACGAGCGCGCGCTGCTGTGTTGCGGGGTGCAGCATTCGCACGCTGGGCGGCACTCGGCGGCGGCGGCGTGTCGTCTGCTGGCGCTGTCCGGTGACTGCAGGCGACACACCCGCCTCTGTCTGTTCTGGCTTCTGCTGCACCGGGGCGGCTGATGAGAAGCTCGCTTGGAACACAAATACTTCCAACCTTCCGGTCAGCACGATGGAGAGGTTCACGAGAGCGGAGCTGGCCGACATGCACTTTAGGTTGGCCAGGCGGACGGCGTGGCCAGGAGAGCCCAGAGGATGTACGCAGAGCAGTACCCGCACAGGGCACATCCAAACCGCCGCATTTTTCCACAATTTCACAACAACCTCCGCGAGCCTCCGCGCGCGAGCTTCCAATGCGAATGCGTTCGAGAAGAAAAATTGAATTAGTCTGCACAGGCAAAATCTATGTTTCTACACGTTGGTGCAATTATATAATGCGCAGCAGTGCTACAGCGAGCTTTCTGAAAATATCGCTTTGGCCCGTGGTAATGTGGTAATGATTGCCAGTTAAATAATACCACTGAACTTGACGTGATGATTTAGTTTTTCTCAAAATATAGAAGGGAGAGTTCTACTTGCCATTATTTCTGCTAAAAATCATCAGAGCTTCTGTCTTCACCCCCCAGAAGGCGGAGATGTTTTCTTAAAGATTGGTTATAGAACTGTATACAACGCTATGTGCATACTGTCCAATCAAAGACAAAAAAACGAAACCAAAAACAGTTTGATTGAAATTAAGTAAAAGCTAAACTGTTTCAAATCAAACACAATAGTTAATCAATAGTCGGTCACCTATTCAAACAACCAAAGACTCAAGGAACAAACAAATCACAGGTGGCAGTTTGTTAAGAAATGCCACTATACACTTGTGCACTATTTTAATGTGAAAAATTTCACAGCTTTCTACATCCCCGGGAAAATTCATGACGGTAGGATGGTATGCCATAGTACATAGTTTATCGTTTTCAAAAACACATCAAATGCAGCACAGGAATTGCATTTTGAAACTACATATTTCTGATGTTTTAAGATTTAAAAAATCAAATACAGGGGAATACAAACCTTGTTTTACGCTACACAAAAAGTATCACAGAAGGCGGAGAAGTGTTTTTTAGGTGGAAAAATAGTTGGGTTTTGGTAGGATGGATGTTTTTTATTCCAAAAAGTTTCATTCGGAATATTTCTCCGACACTTATTTTAACGAACCCTTTAAAAATATTTAAAATGAATATTCAAGGGATGTCCTCATCGGTTCAACATCCCATCAGGCACAATCCCATCAGGTACAGTTCCTATCAGGTATAAATCCCATCAGGTATAATCCTATCAGGTACAACAGGTAAAACGTCTCAGAAACGGTACGTCTGCGCAGCCTCCCTCCTCCTGCCTTATCTACTTCGGTTACAAGTAGGTTCTGTCGGCACGATTTAAATCGATTAAACTACGAGTCTCATTTCCATATGATTGTAGTGTATGCCTCACGAAAGTGCGCACGCACGCTTCTTTTTCATGCGGGACATGCGGGGAAGTTAAGCCCTTAGTATAGGGGACAGGAAAAATCCCAAGGTCCGATTTTTGCCAAAAAAAAATATATATATATATACCTCGCCAAGGAAACCTACGGTTCTGGAACCCCTTCGAAACGAAAATTTGAAGGGTTTTGAGTTATCTCTTGCCGTTTACGAGACAACCGTGAAAATCTTCATTAAAATGCACTTAGGGGCCAAACTTGCCGTCCGACTCCCGGAGCACAACGTTTGTCGGCGACTTCAGTTCACCTGCAGCGGTGACAATTCCATAATGGTGAAGGTGTGGGAGGTAGCGTTTTTAGACTACACAATTCTCTTAACTTTTTTCTCGCCACGAAGGTCTAGCATCCGTCCTCCGTGCACCTCGTAGGTGAAGCCAGCCTGGCCACTGTTTGTTACAGAGGCAGGTCCTGCTGCATGGATTCTTTCAGACGTCTCTAGCTGCAATGCCACAGCAGCCTATTCCACAGCCTGTCTATTCTGGAAAACAATACGACATAGTGAGCACATATAGAGGCAATCTGATGTTTGGAGATTGATCTTTAAAGTGATTTATACAACTTTTGCCTAGCGCTACGCCCATATTTGAAGCAACGTTGCTGAAAGCTCTCTGTCAGGACTAGGGAGCTAATTCTCATGGATTTGTTTAGTATTGCCAACATTGATGACGGGTGCAGCTGTGAGGGTGCTTCAAGCGTGCGCACCGCTAGGCGTTAGTGGTATCAGCGGTTGTTACATGAGTACCGGGTGTCCAGTCCAGTCTAATACACTGCAGTCGGATGGGTGGCCTACCCTTGACTCTGCAGGCGCAACGATGCAGGCGGCTCCCGGCCGGAGACAGCGGCCGTGACGAGTCGAGCTACGGCCAGCCGAGACCAACAGGAGAGCCGGGCGAGCCGAGCGGCTGGAAGTGCGCACAGCCTCCCCTCCTCACACCATCCACCTCCTCTGCCAGCGCCGCTTTTTGTCGTCTGCTCCTGGCGCCTGGCTACGGCTGCCGAACGGGGGCTGAAATTGGCCCGTCCGTCTCAAATTTTGAAATATTTTAACGAACTTGTCGTAATTAGGGTGATGTCGGTCCGGAAAGCGCTCGGCATAAATTCTGCTAGCCTGACGCCCATTCCCTCGCGCCTCGCCTTAAATCTTATCCATTTCTGCCATTTCTTCGTTTGTCAACACGTGCGGCTGCGCTCCCTCCGCCATGATTGAGGTTGACAGTCAACACTGATGTCTGCTACCTCTTTAGTAGAGTTTCTATTTTTGATGAAAGATAAAGTCATGGAATTATTTCGAAAATCGGAAAGATTGGAAAAATTGACTTTTCCGCCCAAATTTTACTATTTATTACGAGGAATATCGTTACAAGTCGAAGGAAAGTATTTTTAAACCTGTTTTTAGTCAAGGTGAAGGTAGGTTGGTCGCAAGGGCCGCGTTCGTTCGGTTTATTCGCTATATTAATTACTACCGCTTCTGCGAGTGTGCGCGGTTTTTAAATTCAAACGGGTTCCCGCCGCTCGCGCTTCAGTGGCGTGATCGGGCGTGTGTCATTGGTCGGAGTGGAGGATCTGGACTGGGTCGAGAACAGTGATGAAAATGAAAATGAAGATGATATTTTCTAGATTCAAGTACCAATGAGGATGACGGGCAGAGGATGGCAACGATGTGATAGCTGGTGAAGCGATGCTGGCCGCACCCGTTCTTTTCTATTTGTTCAAATTCCAGTGCATTTCTTCTCTATATCTTCGTAAAATCTAAAGGACTGGTCCATTTAGGACGTACTGACCCACATACCATCCTTTAAAATTGGCAGCGTACAACGTTCTGCCTTTGCGTTTGAAACCTATCGGATCGTCTCCTAAGAACAGGACAAAAATTAACAAAATCGCAAACTTTGATCCCATTCTTTTAGAACGTACGTGTATTTCCCGGCGTTGACAATTAGCTTATTACACCACATACGCACTATAGTTGAAAATAAAACAAGCACTGACACTGTGCATGGTCTGGTTTGGACATGCTAAGGAAAGGCGATGGACACATTTTGACCCATATCCAGGCGGTCAACATCGCTTGAGGTGATCCCTTCTGTGTTGCCAGCCCCTGATGACGGAGACAACGCCGCTCCCACCTCCCCTCCTGCCTCCGCTCGCTCCTCCGCTCGCTCCTCCGCTCCAGCCGTACAGACGAGGTCGTCAACACGGGGACGTGGGAATGATTTTGGGGGAACACTGGAAGCCAAAGCCAACAACCTAAAAAGGGCTCTGCGGAGCCGAAAATAAGTACTATGTAAGTTAAAGTTGCTTTTGTAATCCAAAGACAATAACCTAAAAGGGCGGCTCTGCGTAGCCTCAAGTCAATAATATTTATGTTTTGTACCCTACGTACTACATGTGCAGTGATATAGATAACAAAATTGTGCAATTTTGTAAACCAAATTGCCACTTTTTTAAATCATACACTTGAATAACAACTTTTTAGATAACTGCATATTAAAAAGCAACCTTTCCATATTTTTCAATCTTTCAAACCCCTGGAAATAATTCAGGAAATTTCCTGAAATATTTCCAATCTTTCCGGGGAATATTTCCGACCCAGAATCTCTACTCTTTAGCGTTTCGGTTTCGATACGCAAATAATGTATCCCGCTGTCTCCCGCCGGGAGCCGCCTACATCGTCGCCCCTGCAGAGTCAAGGGTAGGCCACCCATCCGACTGCAGTGTATTAGCCTGGACACCCGGTACATATAGTTACATATATGTATATGTATATCTGTACATATAGTTATGCACCTTGTTTAATCCATGTTTAATTCTGCACACTAAATGGATATTTTCATATTTCGACGGCTCAGAATTACAATGCGCTATCTGAGGCGGCCGGCTAGCCTGCACTACCTCGTCCGTACAGTCAAGCCTGCGCTATCTCGGCCCGTCCGTCTAGCCGGCGCTACCTCGGCTTGGCGCTTTAGCGGACGCTATTTCGTCAACGCTAACTCGCGCGCGGCGGCGGCCGGCGGCAGTGCTCAGCATCTGCCTGAAGCCGATGCCCTTGCCCTGAGCTTTACCCTTACTGGTGTAGATGCTATCAGGAAAAGCTATCATAGTTTTCCTATCAGACCTGAGCTATCAGAATATTTTTGTTTTCTAAAAAAATTTCGCGCACCTCTGATAGCGAATTTCTGAAAGCATTGCCCTGATGGAAAAGTTCTGGTAGCTGTAGTTGAATCTCTCAAGGCAATATGCTGCTGATAGCATTGTCTGATAGTTCAAACCATTTCAGAGCATTTTATCAGTGACACGATTACTTAAGAGTCGTGCTAAAATTATCATTGGGAAGTGAAAACCGAGTTTCATCCAAATCTGCAGGCAGATTTGAACTAGCCTGCACCGTTCTCGAGATGCCAGAAAAAAAGTGTCGGATTTTGATAAAATTAAAATGGCCGAAGTAAATTAGTAAACTGATGTCGCATACCAAATTTCAACCAGAAATTCCGAGAAGTTTCGGTTTTATGGCCCTTTCAAAATCAAAGTTTTCGGAACATCCTGATAGCGTTGTCTCTGAAAGCAGACTTTTGACAGCTTACACTGAGAGCAAACTGCTTTCAGGCTATCAGGAGAGCTATCAGCATAAGCTATCAGAGATCAGAATAGCTTTCAGAAATCAGAAAAGCCATCAGAAAATGCTTTCAGAAACTCAGAAAAGCTATCAGAAACTCAGAAAAGCTATCAGACAATCAGGAAAGCAATCAGGATAACTATCAGGTAATCAGAAAAGCTATCAGGTAATGAGAACTCCTTTCAGAAATTTCTGATAGAATTTCTGATTTCCTGATTGCTGAGCGAAGCGAAGCTCACTGTGGGCTTCTGCAAAGAAGAAAAGTTACGACCCCCCCCCCCCCCGGATACCTATAGTTAAGCATAGGTATCTTACTATTACTATATGTCTTCATCCTATATTTGACTAGATTTCTATATATATATATATATATATATATATATATATATATATATATATATATATATATATATAGTATATATATCTTCATCCTATCTTTGGCTATCCAAAGGTTAGGTTAGGATAAGTTTTAGTTAGGCTAGGTTAGGTAGGCTAGGTTAGGTAGGCTAGGTTAGATAAGGATAGGATTAGTTTTAGTTAGGCTAGATCAGGTTAAGTTAGGTTAGTTAGGTGAGGTAGGTTAGGTAGGTAAGGTAGGTTAGGCTGGGTTAGGTTAGGCTAGGTAAGGTAAGGATAGGATAAGTTTAGGTTAGGCTAGATTAGGTCAGGTTAGGTTAGTTAGGCTAGGTTAGGTGCTTAACATACAATTACTGTAAAGGATTCAAAATGTGCAGCCGCATATCTATCAGCACATGTCTGTCCCTCTTTTATCTGGCTGCAGCAGCGAGCGCAGCATTTGGCCCGGCGGGCCCTGGCTAGTAGAATTTACACCAGTGCTGACGAGCCCGGCCTGGGCTACGCCTGGCGCCTAAGGTAGGACACCCTTTAAGCACCGGCCGAACACCTCGCCAGAGAGCAGCTCGAGGAGCGGGAGCCGAGAGGTAAGAAAAAAACGGAAAGAACCTTTCTTCTTCATAATACACATTGCTCGCTTCTTTGCGGTCTTGGTAAAGAACCAACACTTTATGTCCATGAACTAAGTATGACTTGTTTATATTAATCACTATGCTTATTCAATTTTTTCTCATTATGCCCCTTCATAAATTAATTAGTTCTGTCATGTTTAGACTTAGGCGTGACACCTGACTTGTTTCCATCTCAGTCCGAGCTGTGTTAGCTCATTATACATGTCATGACTTAAATGAAGGTTCCTCGAAAATGTCTGCGACCAAATTGAGTTCATTGTATGGCCAGGCTGGATGTTCAAAGTTTAATTTTTATGTAAATCACATCAAAACCTTCTATTTCCAAACTCATCTCTGACATTGAAATTCTAATTTGGTCAAATATGTTGGGTTTCTCCTTGTGTGCCTTAATTAATATATATATGCACAGCACCACCAGTAACTAGACAGGATGCTTTATAAGTGTTTTATCATGCTCTTTGATACTGTCTGTGTTTTTCATGATTGGTGTCATAAATAATGCAATACTAAAAAAAATTATCGAACAATATTGTGTAATATAATTTGCCATGCAATTGGGCGTGGCATATCTACAAGATCACATGATGCTACTTCACACCATACCTCACAAGTAAGATTAGATACAAAACAATGTTCTTAAGAAATACTATGGTACTGTTGTATTGGGCAGGGCAGGGAATGACAAAGGCTCAGTTGGGCAGTGTGGCTTTATTCAGGCAGGTCTGAGTCAGAGTGCACCGCTCCAAGGGCGAGCGGCTGCTTATAAAGGAAATGCAGAGGAACATCAGGAAGAAGTTAATTATATGGAAGGGGTATTGTAGTGTGTATAAGGAGCAGAGAATGGGCCAGTCGACTGGTTATTGTTGTCAGGTAGGGAATGGATGCATCCAAGATGGCGCCCCGCATGGTAGCTACCAGATCAGGTTATAGGTTTTGTTTACAATTTAATGCTCGATACAACACTACTCCCTCCTAAAAGAAAAACGGAAACTTCCTTTAAGTTAACAATTCTAGCCTCTGCTTGCAAAAGTTTTCGTTTTTAACATTAAATTGTGAAATTTTCTTCCACTGCTGACTTGACTTTGACTGTTACTTCTGACTTGTACTGAAACACATGCGAGGTCTCCCGACAGTGGTTAGCCTCAGGGTTGTCCATCCCTTGACTAGGACCTCACACGTAAACAAAAAGGAAAAATAAAGAATGGGCGTCCCAACGTAGGCCTCGAGTTACTTCCCCTAGGGTACATTCCACGGGTGTGTGGGTGCCGTCCCAGGGTACTCCCTCTCGCCTGAAGGTAGAACCCAGAAATTCCAAGTTAGTCACCACGTCGCTCCGTTGACCTGTAACACACAAACAACACCACAACAAAATCCACTCCTACAGCTTCCACACCCACTCCTTAGGAGGGGCATGCCTCATCAGTCTACTCTGGATTACAGATCGCCTCGGTGCCAGCCTGACTAGCTGAAACCTAACTAATGGCACCGAAACTAAACTGCTTGTCTCAAACCTGTAGCCAGTGTTTTCCGGCTTTACCCAGTATACTTAGCTCATAGTCCAAGTTGTTCCAGTGTCCTTAGCACGTCCCTGTAGACGGCCTCCTTGGACTGGTTAGCGTTGACGATGGTCACAGGAAGACTCTCCTCCTGCAGCAACCACTCGTCCATTCTGTGATGTAGTTGGTCGAAGTATTCTTGTTTTAGTGAATTCTCCTCCTGGCGACCACGCCCATAGGCCCTTTTAAAAGCTTCCTGTGCTGGGAGCCTTAAGTAAATAAAATGCTCCTGTCCTTTTGAGAAAACCCTTAGTATCCTTGACACCGCCTGAATCACCCTTAACTGCTGTTGCTGCAGGTGGCCGTTCTTGTTTAGTACTTCTGAGAATAGTTTTTCCACACTGTGGACTGACCTTTCCATGATCAATGTGCCTGAAACTTTACTCATCCTTTGCTCCCATACTGTTACCAGAGCGTAAATTTGAAACATAAAAGCACATTTTTCAGGCTGCTTGCTTACATGATTCAACAAATTAATTCCATCTAGATTCACCCATTTGTCCACAGGCTCCTCTCGTACTTGATACTTCTTTTGCTCACTTAGTTTTCTCAAAATCGTTGATTTTCCAGCTCCAATATTTCCTTCTATACAGGGTGAGTTTCTTCGACCTGACCAGACTTCGGGAGCGTATAGCGGACACCTAGACGAGTATTTTGATATAGGACACTTGGGGTCGGAAATCAAAATTACGACCGCTAGAGAGTAATTAATTTTGCGGACCGAGCGCCTACAGGTAGGCAACCCATCCGGTAGGCGGCCTACGAATGGCATGGCGCAGCGTAGCGCTGGCGAAGCGGAGGCCGGCCGGCGAGGCGCGTACTCCAGCGCAAAAAATGATAGCCTTTCCGCCGCCTCGCCGCCCGTTTTTATTTCAAGTAATAAGTTCATTGTCAAGCTGATGAAAAATTTAATTTCTAAACTGTCACAAATAAAAAAGAAGTTAGTCATACTCCGATCACAATTACGTGCTGTTTTACTGGATCGAAAATAAAAACTCTAAACAAAACAACAAACAAAGACTAACAACAATAATCTTTGACTAGAAATGCCAATAAAAAAAAAAAAATAGAAAAATAATCCCGCTGGGTTGGCTAAAGCTCGACGTGACCACCGTCTGCTGCGATGCACCGTCGGCACCTGTCAAGCCACTCAGCCCGGACCCGCGCGAAGACTCCTGCGTCCTGGCGGATCTCCTCCCCTGCCATGGTGACCCTGGCGACCAAGTCCTCCACCGTGTCTACTGGGGTCGCGTACACGAGCCTTTCCATGGCGCCCCACAAATAAAAATCAAGTGGCGTAAGGTCTGGAGAACGCGGTGGCCAATGCACTGGCCCGCCACGGCCGATCCACCTGTCCGGGTACACGGCGTCCAGGTGAGCCCGCACGTCTCGGCCGTAGTGGGCTGGGCAGCCGTCGTGCTGGAACCAGTGGTTGACCAGCAAATTGACAGGGGGGTCCGCCTCCTCCAGCAGTTCCGGCAACACTTCTTGGAGAAACACTAAGTAATTGTGCGCATTGAGGCGTGGAGGCAAAATGTAGGGCCCCAGTAGGGCATCCCCTAAAATAGTTCCTGCACCTTTTGTAGCTTGAAGGGGTGGAGGTTGTTGTGGTGGATCACCTGATTGCTGATGATCAGGCGCGTGCTCGTTCGGGGATTGTCGGCTATCCTCTGAAGCACCGCCTCCTCCTCAGCATCGGCCACCGGCCGTCCCCGTTCTGCATGCTGCTGCGGCTGCGGCTGTGGGACGGGACATTGACCGCGTCATGATGCGCACCTCGTGAAAAAGCGATCGAAAATTCATCGGTGAGATGACCGCATTTCCAAATAACCTGCAATTGCCCTGTCTCCCTCAGACGGTTGTGAAGGTCCTGGAACACCTGTCTGGCAGGTAGCCGACGATCCGGGTACCTTTCAGCGTACGTACGCCGCGCTTCCCGCGCATTTCCCGCAGCAGCCCCGTACTCAAAGTGCATGTCCGCGTACTCTGCATTTGAGAAATGCGCCATGTTTACACCGACCCACGTGCGATGCGTCGGTCTGCCTTCCCTGCCGTAACAGCCGTGCCGCGCCGCGCCTCGCCGGCCGGCCTCCGCTTCGCCAGCGCTACGCTGCGCCATTCGTAGGCCGCCTACCGTATGGGTTGCCTACCTGTAGGCGCTCGGTCCGCAAAATTAATTACTCTCTAGCGGTCGTAATTTTGATTTCCGACCCCAAGTGTCCTATATCAAAGTACTCGTCTAGGTGTCCGCTATACGCTCCCGAAGTCTGGTCAGGTCGAAGAAACTCACCCTGTATACACCACTTGTACTCTCTTCCTCCTCAAAAATAGATAGGCTACTACCAAAACAGAACATGCCAAAACTGCACTTAAAGTCAAACTCTCCATGATAACTCTGGTAGCTTACTGGTCTGTCACCGACTGAGGTCAAACTCCCTGTTACAAGCATTTGTTCCCTCGCACACTCAGTCTTTCTCTCTTGGATCTCATGTGTCTCTATTGTCATTACTGCTCTTTGGACTCTACACTGTATGATCATTCCCCATTCATATTTTGTTTCACTCCCGCGTCCGTTCATTTGACTCAAGTGGTACCGGTCTCCGCGCGGCTTTTGATTCACTTAGTCAGTCCACTCTAGCTGACTTTGCTCGACATGGCTGCTTTGTAATCACCAGTGAAAATTGTAAGTTTTAAATTTAATTTAATTGGTGCTCCCTAGAGTAATGTGTGGTGTCAACATGGGACACAGCTCAGGACTTGTCCCTGAACAGGTCGATTCCTTTGTTGGTTTGTGTAGAATGCTCAACACAGCCATTTCTGACAGGTTAACGAGGCACTCTCTAGCAGCATTAATTTCAATTTATTTTAAAAGATAGGAGTATGGTACCTCTGGTACCTCGGGAGAGGCCACTGTAACTTGTACCTCTTCCGGCAACCCAATGTCCATTGCCTCCGTCTCTTCTTCACCCTTGGAGACTGGAGCAGCTACCGCCTCCTGAATCTTCACGTCCTTGTTGTCGTCTTCCTCCTCAAAATCCCAGGATGAGACTTCCAAATCCAATGGCGACACATAGCCAGCAAATTCCTCATCCTCCAAGCGTTCTAAATGTAGCGCCTCCATTTTGGAAATTTCCAAGTCTATACAATCCTCCTCGGAGATGCTAACCATCTCAACTGACGGAGAGATGAACACTGGGGCCACCTTTAGAGTCTTGATTGCCCTTGTGACTTGGTCCCAGTCCACCTGACTCACCGCACTGAGTTCACGCACGTCACACACTTCACTTTTTCCTCCGTGTTCAACCACTTCACTTTCAATCAATTTTCCTTCTTTTCCCTCCTCTTCGATCATGTTCCACCATGTAGGCCGGTTGGTTGCCCCCATGGATTCCGACAACGTTGCTTCCAGGTCCTCTATTTCTTCCTCTAGGCTGTGATCAGGTACCTGACCACGCCTCTTTTGCTGCTCAGCATCCCGAAGTTCCGCATGGACCTTTTCAGGCAACGGTGCCTGTTCTTGTCTACGCCCCAGCGACTCGCTCCTCTTGAACTTCTTGTTCCAGACGGCGGTCAACCTGGAAACCTCCGTTTGACGGCGAGACTGCATTTTCTCCTTGGCTCCCTGCACCCTGGCGTCGTCTTGCTGCAAAGGGGTGACGTTTTGCGGCGCCGGCTTCCTGGTCTTTCCCTCCAGCCTCTTTGGAATGCGGAAGCTACTTCCAAACGCCTGCATCTGTTGCTTCACTGCTTTCTTCACTTGTGGCTTCATTTTCCCGGTTTTTCCGTACTTTCGCTGCTTTTCTGTGGTGAGGACTTCGCTGATCTTTGACTTCCTTCGCTGTCGACTGTAACCCACGCCACGCTCTGCGCCTTGCAACCCTTTGCTGCCTTGGGGCCCAACAATGCACCCTTGGCATAGGCGCCAGCGCGTTGCGGCCCCCTGCAAGCGGGCCTTCCCTGGCACCCCTGGCGCCAGCCACGTGGAGCGGTGTTGCCGGAGCAGTGGTCACGGAGTAGGGACTACCCCCACGTAGTTGAGCCAAGCGCCCGGGGTATCGCCGTCTGTGACGTCACCAACTGTTGCGCGCACATCTGCGCTGAGTGGGAACGGAGCGAGGCGGTCGAGATGGACGAGTTGAAGATTTAGCGGATTCCTGTCTTCTCGAATCCGGGCATTGCAGTCATTAATTATGTCAATCACGGTAAATTGACCTAGCCATTTCCGCCTGAGTTTTCCCATTTCTCCTGTTTTACGAGCTCTGTCGTACAGGAAAACCCTGTCTCCAGGCCTAAAAGGCGCCAAGCTCGCAGTGAGACCATATCGCTGTTTCATTTTGTTTGCAGCTTCATGAGACATCCTGCGGACTTGTTCATGGATTTCCATGAGATTTCTCCGCAATTGGTACAGGAAATCGCTAATGTCCGGCAGTTTCGGCGGCGACTCCCTCGTCAAAGTGAGTGGAGTTCGCATCGGAGCGCCGAACATAACCTCATACGGCGAGGAACCATGGACTGGATTGGGTAAGTTTCGATACGCCTGTGCAATGAAAGGCAAGTAATCTAGCCAATCTTCTTTGGCATTCTTCATAAGAATTCGTAGCTTGTCCTTTAAAGTTCGAATCCAGTGCTCGGCTTTGCCATTGGCAGATGGGTGTTGAGCTGTTGTCCGATACTTGCGGATATGATAGAGTTCCATTACTTCTCTTATCAGCTGGCATTCCACAGGTTTGCCTTTATCCGTGAGGACCGATAACGGAGATCAAAACACGGAAAACATATCTCTGACCAGTGTTTTGGCAATTTCTTCTGCTGTTTGTGAGTAGTATAACTGGCCCCTCGTGGCGGATTGCCTAGTTTCCAGGGGCAAGCACCAGGGTAGCGGTATCTACCTTGCAGGGGCACACAACCAGGGTAGCGTGTATGACTACCTTCCAGGGGCTGTCGCCTATGACATCACATGCATACCTTCCAGGGGTAAGCAAAATCAAGGTAGCGCTTTCTAATCATCCAGCGTGTGCCTACCCACTAGGGGGCGTAGTATTTTGTGTTTTACTTTTCAAGGATTATTTTTTCTGCGCTGACTCATTTCGGAACAGCCCCCCCCCCCCCCCCCCCCGCTCGGGTACTGACGTACCCGGTCCGTGAGGCCAGTACCGGGTATACCTACCTTCCAGGGGGGCAAGCACTGGGGTACCGGTATCTATTTTATAGGGGCAGTCAACCATGGCGTCACATGCATACCTTCCAGGGGCAACCAGGAGTAATACATACGCCCTCA
This sequence comes from Odontothrips loti, assembly GCA_038380765.1. Lineage (NCBI taxonomy): Eukaryota > Metazoa > Arthropoda > Insecta > Thysanoptera > Thripidae > Odontothrips > Odontothrips loti. The sequence goes on from JAZGLN010000150.1 coordinate 129,050, forward strand.
GAAATCCAAAAGCAGGTTAGGTTAGGCATATTTCTGCCCGTTTAGGGGTCAGTGAAGTAGGGAAGTGACCAGGACTGCAGAGTGCGTGAGGAGGTGTGCCACACGTCAACGCGGCGTGCTCTCATTTGCACAGTGTGCCGATAGCGGGAGAGGGAAGGGGGGAGGTACCCATGCGTTTGCTACCGGACACCGTCTGGGGGCACACCCGAGCGGAAGAGCCGAGAGTCCGCCACCCAGGTAGGTACTAAATAATATAAATAATTTTTTAAAATCAAAATAGGATCTTCTCGTGTCTCTGTGTGGGCGTTTGTTGTTTCGCCGAACTTAACACATGTCAGGGGGCTCATAAAAGAAAAAAATTCGCAAGGTTAAGTTTTTTGAATTTTTTTATTTTGTTCCTCAATTATATCGCAGTGCAGTAAACAAATTATACATGCCAATATTGTTACACAAAAGAATCCATAATACATTCCGTAACTGAGGATTTTAACATTTATGATAAAACGGCGGTAGCTCTCTTAGCGGTGCGAAGTGCAGATTGCAATTTGGCACAAATTAACACTCTGCACTGCACGGCGTTTCTGTGTGAACCATCGCAATGTTCAATTTGCTTGCAAATTACACATCAGTCGATGGTTTTCTTCGACCTGTGTGTGTGTGTGTGTGTGTGTGTGTGTGTGTGTGTGTGTGTGTGAACCTGTGTCACAGAGGCGCTTTCGCATACCTTCGATTTATTTCTAAAGGGTCGCTCTCCTTTGAAGACGTGATAAATCCATACTTGAGGATTCAGGGGATGTGTTTTCATTTCCTGTTTCGTCGCTTTCGGCGGTTTTCAAATTCGCTAATATCCCACACGGTAGAATTATGAAAATCAGAGCGAAAAACATTAAACCGTCAAAGAGTGGTACGGTGTCCTGCGCATCGTTTTTATGTTTCATCTTGAGTGCATCAGTCTGATTCCTATCGGTGTCATCAAAAATCGGTCGCAGTTGAACGAAAATGAAATTCGTTGCGAAAAGAACGCAAAGTTGCAGAGCGTTCTCCATGTTGTCGTTCCTCGTCAACGTTCAGCACACGATTGTCGCCCCCGCGCGCCGCCCGCCCCGCTCGCGCGCCGGTACCCGCCGCCGCCGCCCGCCGCGCCGCCCCGTGCCCGCCGCAGCCCGCACCCCGCGCCGCAGCCCGCACCCGCCGCCCGCCGCCACTCCCCGCCGCCCGCTTCGCCCGCCGGTACCACATGAGTCACGCGAAAGCTTTCCGGCCGACGACACCCACGTTCTACGGCGCCCTGTCGGACCCGAGGTGGCCACCGAGTGAGCGTTTTAGTTTGTGGGTACTGTTCGACACCAAAAAGTCCAAAAAAAGAAGAAAAGTGTCAGGTGTGGGGTTCGAACCCACGACCCTATGAGGGGATCAGAGCTTAAATCTGACGCCTTAGACCACTCGGCCAACCCGACTTGGTGGCTGCTAACGTTTGCTTTGACACACTGATGGAAGAGGAATATGTGTCCACGGCGCGAAGAAGGCGAATACGTTACCTCCTTTGCAAGTTCTGCCGCCGCCTGCCGCGCCGCCCGCTCTCACCACAACCGAGAACGCGTGAAGTGTGATGTAGTGTTTTAAAGCATCTGCAGCAAGGTAATTTTTATCATTCGAGTTTGAAACGCGAGACACGCAACATCATGGATCTACGCTTCTCTCATCCCTCAAACGTACTGGTCTGCGCACCCAGTGGTGGAGGCAAAACCTGTTTAGTTAAAAAGATAGTAGAAAACAGATCTGACATGTTTAATGTCACTTTCGAAAAAGTCATCTGGCATTTTAGTGAATACCAAAGCATGTATGATGAACTCAAGAGAGAGCACGACGTGACTTTTATTGAGGGTGCACCCTCTTTAGATCAATTTCCTCCTGGCGAAGGACCCAAACTTGTAATTGTGGACAACTTTATGGACCAAGTTCGAAACCCCGAATTTTTAAAAATTGCCATAATAGGGTCACACCATAGGAATCTTTCGTTTTGGTTCTTGTCTCAGTGTCTGTTTCCGCCAAATTTAAGGCAAATTAGCTTACAAGCACACTACGTACTCCTTCTGAAGTCTCCACGAGATGTGCAGCAAATCAGAAGTTTCGTCCTACAAGTAGATCCCTCAAACTGGAGAGCTCTTCTTGAAGCATATGAGGACGCAACACGTGAAGGGCACTCGTACATTTTATTCGATTTTAATGTGAAGCAGAAAGATCACTTAAGACTAAGAACACACATATTTCCAAACGAATCAACGATAATTTACGTTCCGAAAGGAAAGTATAAAAGCTCCATCCTGAACGGAGAGGAATCATAACACTACGATGTGCCTCGGCGTAAACATCGAGTGAAGACATGGCAGCACAGAAGAGTCACATTCACAAGGACTTACTGCGTGTCCTACAGCGAGGAAGGCCGTCTCTACGAAAAGCAATTTTGCGCGAAGCAGACAAGAGTCTCGTGTACTCAATTTGTGAAATCTGCGAGAACACTCTTTGTGGCAACGTACCGCTTACAGATACACAGATAGAGAAACTGAGAAAACACAAAACCATTTTGAAAAGATTGGCGAAGCGCGGGGAGACCTGGCAAAAGAAGAAAGAAGTTCTGGCACAGCAAGGGGGGCGTTTTTACCACTCCTTTTAAGTTTTCTTGCACCTATTTTGAGTAGTACGATATTTAATTCGTAAGTATGGAACACTGTAAAAAATTAGTCCTTGTGCCACACGAAACTGTGACGAGGTTCAAAGAGAAGCCCGTCACGAGGACAACATGCAGTGTGGTTAGCAGTTTGGATACAGAGATGAATCAAATTCTTAAACAAAAAGCAGACGATAGCGAGAAATGGAAGATGTACGAACAAGCACTACAAAAATACTTGTACTTTGTGAACGAGCAAAGAAAACCCCTATCGTTGACTATCTCCGCGCCAGAAAAAGATAGTTCACATGAAACCGAAAGATTAGCAGACTCTAGAATAAGAGAACAACTATTAACAGTGATACCTAGTAAGTACAGAAGCGCAGCTTTGACTTTGATGGAACACTTATCAACCCCGAAAGCAAAAGAGATTATAAGCTGGGACACAAATGGATTGACATCAGTCAACGGTCAGCAGGTGTCAAGTATAGTTGACTTAATTTCTAATGCTGTACGTGACAGAAAAACCGCACAGGCACCAAACTGGCAATCCTTCATCACGGCACTAAAGACAACACACACTCCACTGGAAATAATTAAGAACACAGAATATCGAAACGTCATCTTATCACAACAAGGATCTGGTTTAAAAAATGAAAGCGAAATCGCCTGCACGAAAACAAACAAGAGGAAGCACAAACCACACGACACGGGCGAAAACAGCAAAGAACCAAAACCAAAACGACAACGTCAGACGTGGAAACGCTGGACTTAAAGACATCTATCACAACACAAAACACCCCGCCGGATACAGTACACCCGAACGCCTTTGGAAAGGGGTAAAAAAGAAGGTCCCCATAAATGAAGTAGTTGCCTATCTAGAGGGGCAGGACTCGTATACTCTACACAAGAGAGCGCGTCGGACATTTCCACGCAACGTGACGTACGCAGACAACATTGACGATTGCTGGCAAGCAGACTTAGCTGATTTTAGTGACATACGGGACGAAAATCAGGAGAATTCGTTCATACTGTGTGTAATTGATGTTTTCTCGAAATTCGCTTGGACATTGGCAGTCAGAGATAAAAAAGCAGACTCTATTGTGGAAGCATTTAAGACCATTTTCAACGAAACTGACAGACGGCCAACACGTATTATCACCGACAAAGGACGAGAATTCGATAACAGAAAACTGAAAAAATATTTACAGGACATGGACATTCAGTACGCACACACGAACAACCCTGACACAAAATGTGCTGTTGTAGAACGTTTCATCGGCACACTGAGACCATGGCTTCAAAAAGTTTTCACCGAAAGGGAAAGGTATGAGTACACGGGAGGGGTCCTTATCGACATCACACGGGCTTACAATGAAAAATTTCACAAGATAATGACATCACAATGGTGAGGTTTGAAGTAATTAACTTTTAAGGTTACAGTTTAAGCATAGAACATTCAATTTGAGATCAGAAATAGAATACTAATGGGATACTTATACTTCCATTACACACTTCAATTTTACTAACACCTAAATTTCTTTCTTTTCCAGCTATAACTCTGAGCTAAGAGGCGGCGGCGGAACCATCTCCCTCAACAACGCATTGACATCCCTAGACTCAGTGGTTACCCGTACCTTCTTGGGGGTGCGCGCATGTACGTTAATACTAAGTTCTTTTGCCAACGGTTTTTTTTTTTTAGATTTGCTGAGGAAAGTACATGCGTCTTCTTTATGGCCCCGTCCACCACACTTGCTGCACCTTTGCCGCTGACCTGTATACTGGCTAACACGACCGGTGGAACCTAGAACTTCTCTACTGCCTCTAGCACAACTGGCGGAGCCTGGACGTCTTCTACCTCCGTGGCTGGTGGGCCCTCCCATTGTTCCAACGCATCCAGCATCCATGAGTCTCTCTCGTCTGTCTCCCCACTTTCGATTTCCATCACTTCCGACTGTGGAATTACCAAATCAACACAGTCTTCCAAGTCCTTCTCGTTCAAATGGAACACCTAAAGGTCTTTTGTCTGGAAACTGGGCTGCATGCTATCCACCGCTTTTTGGATTGCTGTCCAGTCTAGCCAGCCTGGGCCTGTTTTCTCTTGCCTCTTGTTGTCGAGGTGGTGATGACGCCGGCAGTTGTCCGCTCGAAGATGCCTGAAGGTGCTCGAGGGACGACGCTGGCTTCCCCGCTTCCTCCTCCTGCACCATCTCCCACCAGGTAGGACGGCTGTCCTGGGGAACCGACTTCTGGAGCATGTCCTCTAATTCTTTAATCTCCAGCTCAAACTCCAAAGTAGGTACTTGGCCGCGAAGCCTCGCCTGCTCCTCCTGACGCATTTTCACGCGCTCCGACGACAACGTGGAAGAGGAAGGTGTCAGTAACGACGGCAGTGTTGTTGTTCCTTTTAGTAAATTTGGTTTTCCAAACTGCGGCAACCCTTTGCGCTTCTTCACGTTGTGCTTGTCGGTCCTGCATTTTCTGGCGTACCGACTTCACTCCGTTGCTCACTAGGTCGTCGCTCAACGGCGTTCTTGCCAGGCTCGCTAATGCTGATTTGGCCTTCGTTTTCATTTTCCTTGGCACTCTGTAGCTGCTGGCCAACTCCCTCATGGTCTTCGTCAACGTCAACTTCACATCTGGCTTCATTTTGCTTCTCACCCCCGTACTCTTCGACTTGCTTATGTTTGTGCTTCCAACGTTCCTTTACGTCTACTAAACCCACGCCACGCTCTGCGCCTTGCAACCCCTTTGCTGCCTGGGTTCCAACAATGCACCCCTGGCATAGGCGCCAGCGCGGCGACTCTCTGCCAACGGGCCTTCCCTGGCACCCCCGGCGCCAGCCACCCGGAGCGGTATTGCCGTTGCAGTGGTCATGGAGTAGAGACGACCCCTACATAGTTGAGCCAAGCGCCCGGGGCATCGTCGTCTGTGACGTCACCGCCTGTTGCACGCACATCTGCGTTGAGCGGGAACGGAGCGAGGCGGTCCAGATGGACGAGTTGAAGATTTAGTGGATTTCCGTCTTCTCGAATCCGAGCATTGCAGTCGTTTATTATGCCAATTACGGTAAATGGGCCTAGCCATTTTCGTCTGAGTTTGCTTCTGGTTTGGACCATTCCCACGGCGGCATATCTCACACTGAGAAAAGACTTCTGCGACATCACTCTGCATACCAGGCCACCAGAAAAACCACTTCAGGTAATTAAGCGTTTTGGTGACTCCAAACTGATTTGCAGATCCCAGCTGACTGTGGTATGACTGCACTGTTGCTTTCATATGTTTGGCCGGCAATATTAACTGCAGTCTTTCCTTTTCAGCTATGCCTCTGGGGTGTTTAAAACGCCTCCATAGTAACTGGCCCTCAATTTTGAGTGAGTCAAACTGATGCCAGAGAGTCCGGGTCCATGGCCCATAACCTACCACATCCTGGAGTGGTGGCCGCTTCCCTTCTTGGACTGCAATGACGATAGGCATAATTCCCTCATCAAGGCGTTGATCTCTGATCATATGGAAAGAAGGAATTCCATCGAGAACTATTGTGGTCCAGTTCAAGGTAACTTCGTCCAAGTTTGGTGTTAAACACTGCCTGTCTTCCGCAGTGCATAAATTACATCCAGGCGCACAAGTTTTCCAGTGATATACCGCTTCTGATGGTGGAAAATGGCACATGTATGCCTTCATATCACAGCCCTTGATTACTCTATGAAGCATCTCGATCAGGTTCGATTGATGCAGCCTGTCTAAACCACGATAAAATAGTGGCAAACACCACTCTGTTATTTTACTAGCATCTAGCCAGTCCCTTAACAGGAGTAGTGCCACTTCCACTTTCTCTAGTGTCGGCTTCTCATGATACTTGACTTTTGTGATGACATTCAGAATTAGCCTGTGTCCTCTTTCGACCCAAACTAAACCACGACATCCTTCCTCTGTATGTTTCAGGAATTCTTGTTTAATGCCAAACTCCTGGCCCAGTTGGCGCGCCAACCCTTTCCCCATCTTGTCGTCATGACTGACCGCATGTATGAAGGGAATGTGACTCGGGCTGTTCATGATGGAGTCATTTATGTGGACAAGCTGAAAACTTCCAGCTTCTTGGACTCGATTGACCGCTGCTACTTCTGCGGCATCCCTCTCCTCCAAGGTATTGCATTTTCTGCATTGGTAATTGCAAGGTCTTGCAGGTCTTCTGCTTAAAGCATCAGCATGCCCAATTTTGGTTCCTTTTTAGCCCGTCCCGACACGTTTCTTTAGAAACGGCAGGAGCCGGGCTTATAGTCTTATGCCGGATGTTCGTTCGTTCGGTATAGTGTGTACGCCGACTTATCGTTCACAGAAAAACTTCAAATTTGGAGGATAAACTCCTTTGCTAACGTAGAATCACGTACGGTGGCAACAATTTCCGATTTGTATCGCATTTTTGATAAATGAAAATTTGTCTGCTCTTGCTTTTTAGCCCGTCCCGACACGTTTCTTTAGAAACGGCAGGAGCCGGGCTTATAGTCTGATGCCGCATGTTCGTTCGGGCGGACGTATGTTCGCCGACTTATCGTTCATAGAAAAACTTCAAATTTTGAGGATCAACTACTTTTTTAACGTAGAATCACGTGCGGTGGCAACAATTTTCGATTTGTATCGCATTTGTGATTAATGAAAATTTGTCTGTTTTTGTTTTTTGAGGTTAGGGTTGGCCGCCGCGCGCACACTATTACCATCGCGGCGCGCACAGGGACGGGCTCAGGTTAACGATTTTAATCGTAACAAATACATCTGCTACCGGGCACTTCTACGGAGACTTGAGGCGGGGGCCGAAGGCCCCCGCAAACGCCGCCGGCAGGCCAAGCTGGCCAAGTCCCCCTGTCAATCCGAGGTGCCGGTGGAGCGTTGCGGAACTGGCACCGAGGATGACGGAAGGGACGGGCCAGCTTGTTGAGGTTAGGGTTGGCCGCCGCGCGCACACCATTACCATATCGCGGCGCGCACAGGGACGGGCTCGGGTTAACGATTTAAATGGTAACAAATACATCTGCTATCGGGCACCTCTAGGGAGACTTGAGGCGGGGCCGGAGGCCCCCGCAAACGCCGCCGGCAGGCCAAGCTGGCCAAGTCCCCCTGTCGAACCGAGGTGCCGGTGGAGCGCAGCGGAACTGGCACCGAGGTCGACGGAAGGGACGGGCCAGCTTGTAATCTTTCCTGTATATCGTGTTTTGCAGGTCAAGCTACAATGTCTAGCTTATTTCTGAGTTAAAACATGTGAAGAAAGCTCTTGACTTCCTCAAAGGGAAGCTCCCAGATAGCTCTATTTACTTTGGTTCAAAATCCATACTTCTCTTGTAGTTGGTTTATTGCGTTGAATTTTCAATCTTTTGTGTTTTATTGTTGCTGGACCCAGTAGTGATGGGCAAAAAAAATGATGGAGAAAATTTTAATGATTGTGAAGAATATATTTTGAGTCCTTTTGAGTTTACGTCTCCCACATCAACACCAGGTACTGTGAATTTTAACTTTTCATATCTGCAAATAATGGCCTGGAGAAAGTTATTAAGCATATGACTAACATTATTTTTCTTTACTTAAAATACTGAAATCTGTGGCTGAACCAGGAAAAAGTCTCGCATGTACTGGAAAGAATCCAATTATTTCATTGTACATTTTTAAACTAGAATACGTTACTATTTTATTGGCTAAGCGAAAGCGAAGCCCTTACCCCACTGGCCCAAAAATGTTTTGTCTGTTTGTCTGTCTGGGTGTGTGAAGAACACCGGAGGTCTAAAATTTTCACCAAACATCTTGTCATGGTTGTTCGTGAAGCTGTCTTCAAGGCGGTGGGAATCGAAAGATGTTTTGAAGAATTGCTAAAAGAGCTGAAGTCACTGGAAGCTGATGGTATTGAATATAAAGGAGACACTGTTGAAGTTGCTGTACAATTTGTGCTTGGAGATAACTTAGGGCAACATATGCTTGGAGGCTACATAGAATGTTTTACTTCAACCTATTTCTGTCGCTTCTGTGAAATCAAGAAATTAGAATTTAGAGCTGACCCAGCCATGACCAAACCACGCCGAACCAAAAGGAACTATGGTAGGTGTGTAATGAGAGCAACTTTGATTGGAGAACACTATAAGGGAATAAAGACGGATTCCATTTTCAACTCCCTTAAGTATATTCATTCAACAAGTCATCTTTGCTGTTGTACAGCTCATGACCTATTTGAAGGGGTGGTATCATGGGATTTATCTGGTATTATTAAATATTTTGTGAAGGAGAAGAAGTGGTTTGACCATAAACTGCTCAATGCGAGGATCAAATCCTTTAAATTTCAGGGCACAGACATTGCTAATCAACCAGCTTCTGTGAATGCGAATGGAAAGAAGCTAGGAGGGCATGCAGTCCAAAATTGGACATTGCTCAGGTACTTTTATTTAATAATTGGAGACAAGATCCAAGACTTTGAAGATGATGCTTGGATTCTCTACCTGCAGCTCAAAAATATTTGTGAATACTACACTGGTCCATCATTCCACAAATCTGATGCGCCTTACCTAAAAGATGTCTTATTGCCTGCGTATTATGAGCAAAGAACAAAAGTTCTAGATCCACAATTATACAGATGGGAGCCCAAGTATCACTTTGTAGCGCATGGAGCCGAGCACCTTATTAATTATGGACCATTACAGGCAGTTTGGACCCTCCCATATGAACACAAACATAAGCTTTTTAAATCTGTGTTAAGATCCAAAAAAAATTTCATTAATCCAGAGTTTTCAAGTGCTGAGAGAGAACATGAATTTCTGCTATATAACATCTAGCAGTCTATTTGATGATGGGTTCGTAGAATACAAACCAAAAGACTTCTCTCTTGAATCATTTAGCGAAGAATTACTTTGGTACTTGTCCACACTTGGCTGTCCGCAGATGGCTAGATTCCATTTCTGTGACTGCCAATGATGGCATATGCTACAAGAAAAAAGACATCCTGCTGCTATCATCAATAGAACCAAGAATCATTGGAATTGGAATTTTGAAAGTGATCCTCTCTAAAGATGATCAACTAAGTTTTGTATTTGAAAAACGGAAGGCCACCTTCAATTCCGTCACAGGAATTTATGAAATTGATTGTGATTCTCTGCCAGAGTTTTGTGCAATGTTGGCTGATGAGATGGAGTATCCAGTGCCCCACCCAGCCTATAGACATGGAGGAAAGTTGGTCCTAAGTTTAAAGCACAAATTGTGGGATGCAACAGAAAAGGTAAGAAGCTTGTAACTAAAACAGCAAATATATCTTTGGAGTAGATTTCAAAATTGACAGATCGACTTCTTTTTCAGATTAGAGGCTTCTGATGCTCAGTTAGTCTTGGATTACTGACTTTTTGATCTTATTTTATGGTTTTGCTTTCCTTGCTATTGCTGGTAGGGATTGATTCTAATGTTTTTTATTACAAATTAATTAGTCTCACAGACAAATGTTTCTTTGAATTTTATTGATTATTTTATAATATTATAATGTTATTGAATCTATAAAAGAATTCAGTTTCTTATATTGGTCAGAACCAGCTGAATAAAAAACAATCTTTATGATTTTTTGATTACTACTCATTACATCTACTGTCTTGCCTCTTTTCATAGGTATTGTTTGACTTTTAACACCACATAAAGAATTGAACTTACATGTCTTGGAAAATACAGACAGACAGACAGACACACACACACACACACAACAGCAACAACAAAAATAGAGGGGATAGGGAACACTAAATTTTCCAAGGAATGGTCCAGAGGAACAATCAGGGCAAGCTGGCTTCTGATTGAGAGGAGGCGGCAGCCGAGGAAGTCGAATCAAATGAAGGATTATGTGATGTTACTCTCAGCTGGTGAACGATGGTGAAGAGGCAGAAAGCAGCACACGGATTAACCTACAAACATAAGAAAATAAAAATAAGAAAAATTAGAAATCAAGGCATTGATGAACTATTACTTTTTGTTGTAACTCTATTTACATGCTAATTCTGATTCAAAACTTCTAACACAACTAAGGTTCTCATGAGCAAGGAAAGGTTGAATCCTTACTGTAAAGTAATTGAGTCTACAAAGTTCGGCAATAAATATATGCCACAAGACATGATTGGTTTGTAAAACTTTGCCTTAGAGTGACAACACCTAACTGATTAACAGGGTAAGCTGTGCTATTTAACACTGTTACAGACATGGAAGTATGCAAAGCTTAACAGTATTTTAAAGACTTATAAATAGCTGACTATGTTACCTCCAATCAGGCAGCCATGCTCCAATCATCAGAGCAAAGGCCAACGGCACATGAGAATGTTGTTTGCCCCTAATGCTCTCCGTCTCAAAAGTCCCTCATTGAAGATGGCTCAATCCTCCTTTGATTCCTAGGCAAACAGAAGTGCAGTGCATTTATCAACAGCAACAAAATAAACACAACATAATCTAGAAAGCTAGCTGTGCCACTGATATGAGGTTAGGGCAGGTCTCTAGACCACAACAAATGGTCAAAATAGTGCGAAAGTAGCGGTGACGCAACGGACAGGAGACAAGGCGCGCATGCAAAGACGTGTGAACACACAACCAAGCAGAAATTGCAAGAAACAGCTTCACACTTAGATAAAAACGGCCACGACACGAAACTTAACCTGAGCTTTGCGACGCGACGAGAGATATAAACAGCAGCACGGCTGGGCTGCGCTGCAGACGTTACCGCTACCCCTGGATGGCTTCACCGCAGTAGTGCTTTAAAACCCCTTGAAGTCACATTATTGTTGTTGCACCTGCAGAAACCTCGCGGTTGCTCCTTTCAGACGGATCCTTTAATATTTCCTAAAATGCCCACCGCTATTGAGGCGGGTCGCGGTCGCGTAAGGTTTCGTCGCCATGGCAACGGGAGAGACTGACCCAGCAGGACCAAAAGCAACTAGTTTTCTTATCGGCACTCGAGCGAGGGCGGATAATGTAGTCTGAACGGTGGGGGTGGGATGTATGTGTGTGTTGTTGTATCGAACTACGAAGATTTGGGATAGTTTTCTCCTGGATTTTGACCATGTCATGAAACCAAATGACATGATCACATCACGCTTCTAGTTGCTCAAAACCAAGTCGAAAACAACAGGTAGTGAAGCAGAAAGAAGATCCGTCGTCCACACCTTCATTCAGTTCAGCTCACACCATCCAACACAGGAGACTTTCTTTTGGAACAGCATCATGGTATGATTGTGAAATGCAGCTGGAGAATGTTGGTCCCAGAGTCAGTCGATAACCCTGCTTTCAAAGAGTTACTGCAGCCATGGTGGACCTAACTGGACCTACATTACTCTCTGCACCGTTGGGCAAATCTGGAAGACTAAGTTTGTCCAGGCTTGTATTCATCTATGAGAACAGACTCTGCATACAGTTTTCACCAACAATTTGATACATTGGTTATATTTCAGCATCCTTATGCTGTTTAAGAAAACAGATTTCTGCTTTTGTGCACTGGTAAACAATATGGTCGTTTCTGAACAGCATATGTATGATATCATTTGTATACGAGACATCTTGTTTCTTTACAATAATGTTGTAGAGAAACATCACTTGTCCTGTTTTCCATGATACGACACTTGTCATGTTTTAAAATGAAATGACTTTGCCGTATTAAAACAAGTGACTCGTTACAATTTTGCTCGTAATCTTACAAGTGATTTTTAACAGTGTACCACTACACGTCTACTAGACGTTGAAAATCTCGTAATTAAAGCAACTTCGATGGTGTAGGCATAGACCAAAAAAGACATCTAATAGACCAGTTTTTATTTACGAATAGACGTCTAATAGACGTTTGAAATTCAGCCATTAGACAAAGGGTAGATAGTCTACGGCTAGACGAGGATATACGTCTAGTAGATAAACTTACGTCTACGGATAGCCGTCTGTTACAAGACTATAAGACGTCTATTTGCTATGTGGGTGCGAGGCTAGAGAACACCGCGAGGCTAGGGCAGAAGAAGGAAAGCAAGGTGAGGTCCGGAAGGTGGTGAGTCGTAGCCGTGAACAGAGGAAGGGAGGAAGTGTGTGAAAAGAGAAGGGAGAAGTGCGTGGACAGTGAGAGGCGCCGCGAGTCGAACAAGTGCTACAAGCGAGACAAGTGGACATTCAATCGACAATCCTGTGACGAATCAACGTCTGCGGACTGTGCCGCCCAGGATCTGCCTTCAACACCTGGGTAGCGGCGCCCCTCGGTAAGTGCTCGCGGCTCCTCCCTGGTGACTCGTGTGGCTGCACATTGTAAGGTAGGGCAATTAGAAGTAGGGCAAAGCTTTCTATTAAATTCAGGTATACCTCCACCACAACTCTTTCTTTAGCAAACTTCCTTCCGTAGCACTAGACCAAAACCACAAATCCCCCTATAACACACCACCACCGCCGTCCTCCATTCTTCCCGCAGTGCTTGGCAGAGAAACGTCACCCGCATTACGGCTCTCCACCATCCGCTGTCCGCCGTCCGCTGTCCACCGTCTGCCGTCCGCTGCCCACCATCTGCTGTCCGCCGTCCGCTGTCCACTGCCTGCCGCCCGCCGTCCACTGTCCACCTCCGCTGTCTGCTGTCCGCCACCCACTGTCCACCGTCCGCCGCATCCTGGGCCCCGTCTTCATTGCCACCCGCTCCGTGACCGTCTCTGCTTCCAGGTGTCTACGGTCAGCATTACAGGGACTGCAGCTATGACTTGACATTCTGGCACACCGCCGTCGCCGGCGACACTGACCCGTTCGCAGAGGCCACGGATTGGTCGCGTGGGGATGCCACTGAGAAAGGCCACCCCCGCTCAGTCTGTTCGGTTTTGGTGGGGGCGCCCTATGTTCGCACCAGACCATGGAGCACTCACGCTTGTAAACGCTCGGTCGCGGCCCTCGCGACAGGCCAAGCGAGGTGTCCGCCCGGGACAACAGGCACTCGTCTGGGTCGTGCTGTCTACGGCGGGGGTAGCCATCCGCCTGACACAGCAGAGGAGCAGATATGGGGGGGGGGGGGGGGAGAGAGAGAGAGAGAGAGAGAGAGAGAGAGAGAGAGAGAGAGTACATGCACTGGGCTCGTAGCCCGGGAAGCAAAGATGGAAGCAAGGATGGCAGCTGCAGAGGTACCACACTAGACTCGAAAGGGTGCTGGGAAGTGAGAGCCTAGAGATTCCACACCAGAACGATTCTGGGAAGCGCTGACTTCCGCGTGGAGCTAGAGATTCCGCACCAGAACGGATTCTGGGAAGCGCTGGCTACCGCGTGCAAGAGTAAAGGTAACCAGGTAACCATGCATCAGCTAATCCCCCCTTTACAGGTAGCACTAGCACGTGAGAGGCGCCGCCAGCTTCGACCCTGCAGCAACAGACGCCACCGTTGTCCCCGGCCAGCCCCAGCTCCCGTCATCACCACGGCCTCGACTTTCACGACGACGAACGCAGACGTGCAGAGGCAACAACGACTACATCAGCAACAGCCGTAGCAGCAGCAGCAGCAGCAGCAGCAGCAGCAGCAGCAGCAGCAGCAACCGAATGCCCTAAAACGGCCACGGCACGACCGTCCGCGGCCAGCCGCCTACCACTATCCAGGCGACTCACACACGGAAACGGCTCTCCCCGTCGCTCAGAGAGGCGCATCTCGGTTCCGTACCCAGAGGGGGATGATGTGCAGTGTTGCTGACACGGACTGTACCGTTGAGGCCTGGACTGTACCCGCCTCCCTCGGCGCAGATGTCCGAGGGGCGAATCACTCGCGTAATCATGTGTACAAAATTCTAGAAATTTTTAAAAACAAACTGAAAAAAGTGCGAATTTAAAATTGGACTTAGACTTCATGCTGAAAAATAGCACCTACATAAGCTAAAATGGCCAGAAAGCATTAAAATTCTTAAATTTACGATAACCACGGGGTGCAGTCCGACGAAATCATGAAATCTGTGTACATAGTTACGAGTGCTTGCCCCCTCGCAGGTGTCGGAGCAGCCACGGTGGCCGAGCTGTCAGCATGAGAGAAGGGCGCCCTGGAGACCCAGCTTGTCTGGCCCGGGACGCCGTCTGGGGGACTTTAACACCAAACTGACGCCGCTGCATGGCTCGCATCGCGTTATGGCGGGTACCGCTGGATTCAGAAAGGTTCAATTAAGAGGAGGAAGTACTTCGTTTCAATTTTCACGCACTAAGGAGATGTATCATACGGGTTAAAGGCAGCGCGCGGGGCGCGGGCCGACCTCCGGCATGGCTGCCTGGCTGCCGGCTGGCCGCCTGGCCCCCCACTACCGCCTGAAGGCTGCCTGCCTGCCTGGCGGCATGGCGGCTGCGAGACTTTTCCCGCACGGCTGCGGGACTTTTCCCGCAAGCAGACGATGCTCTAAAGGGTTAGGCGGTCTCGGTGTGTTGAGAGGGAGGCGTGAGGAGGGTATTTGTGTGCTCGAGTAAACAGGTGTCTTTAGGTAAGAAAGAAGTGTCACATTATACTAAACTCAGTTTGCTGACTAAATGGGTACGATGGTGTTGCTAAATTTCCAATGGTGTGTTTCATTTCAGAATGGACTCGTCATTTTCGGACGAAAATGCCAATCGATGTCCATTCAAAGTTCCTAACATGCTCCCATCCGCCACTTCCACTCCACGGAAAAAAGCTGAAAACTTGAAGAAATTCACTTGCCCACATTGTGGCAAAAATTATCAGGTTAAATTTTACTTTGAGAAGCATGTCGCCACCCACAGCAACAATAACAATGAAGGTCAGTATTTGTAGCTCAGCAGGGTTATGTTTACATCTCATTCCTGTCTGTAATATAATATTTGTTGTATTGCAGTGACAACCCCTGACCTCGATGTCAGCGATGCTGTTCACATTGATTGTGAAGACTTGTCGCTCAGCCAGCTCCAAGACCCAAACTCTAACTCAGCAGTAAATGGAACATTTAAGGTGCCAAATTCTACTGCACCATCCAAGAAAAGACCAAACCAGAAAACTAAGCCTAAATTTATATGCACATATTGTCTGAAAGGATATGTATGTAATAGGTCATTTAAACTTCATATAAGAGCGCACTACATACAGAGTAAGCATTTAAATGTGTATATTATGAACTTTGTGCTTCTGTGGTTTATTGACTTTGGCAAATGTTTGCATTAAATGTATTTTGATTTATTTCAGCTGCTGCTGCACGATTCCCTGATGCTGCTCATGTATTAAATAATTCAGAAATGATTGCTGATAAAGCTATGCTCAAGGTGGCGAGCAGTGTAAGTGTTGGAGAATGTGGATCTAAATTTAAACATTTAGTTGGACACATTGCATCTATAGCAGCTGGAGAAGAGTGGAAAAATTTTTGTGGCAGTTTTTGTGAAGAATTAGTTGACAGCATTAGAGACAGAAAGTGCCTTCTTCCATCGTCTTTAGTGAACAACTTGATTGATAAACTAGAAATAACTTTGTCAAATGACAAGTTTAACAACCTATGTAACATTCTAAATTTAAATCAAGATTTTGAAAGTGATGTGCTTTCCCAGTTTATTTTAGAATTTGGACTTAATCTTACCACTGAAATGTTAAAATTTATTTCCTCAACATTCCGTGCCAATTCTTCTCGTCCAAGGCAATCGGTGCAGCAAACAATAGAACTTGATCAAGAAGAGAGGCAAGTAGTGTACTACATAGCTGGCTCAATTTTCAGAGGCTATTTGAAAATTGCTCGAAGGGCTCGTAAGAGTGTAACTTGGCAGGATGTAGCTGCTGTGCTGAGAACAAAAGTTTTAGTTGACAAACCCACAGGGGATATTATTCCTGATAGTGAATGGACACAAGATGTGGATCGAGGAAAATTGCTGTATATCAGTGTTGAGACTCAAAACTTTTTTATTAAACTGACAAAAGTAGTCTATGCTCATGAAAAGAAGGATGGTTCTATTGAATATGAATCTGTCATTAATGATGTAAGTAGATCAGAAATAGCTGTTCATTGGGGTGACATCATTGGAGACAGTCTGGATGAGACTGTATCACTCAATCTCATGAATGATGTAATTTTATGTCTTTGCCGAACTTGTGTGAGAGGGTTTGCCAAAAGAAGACTGAATGCTTTGAGAAAGAGACCACTTATCTCCCTGACTACTAGGCATTTAGCTGCAAGCCGAAAGAATCGTTGAGGTAACTGCTGTATCCAAAGAACTGTGGCCATATATTTTATGTGTTGATTAATTTTATGTAGAACATTCCACTTGTTTGTAAAGATTCTCATTTCTTTTATAATTATCTTTTTATTTTTATGACTCCTCTCAGGACTGTATTATTATTTTTATAAGTGTGTTGTATGAGGCACGTACCATAAGTATTTTATGTTTCACTGTTGTCGAGAAAGATTCTTGAACTTATACCAAAATATGTTGTTTTAATAAATAATTGTTGATTTACAATACAGAAATGCGTTACACAATGCAGATTTTATTATCTGACCCTATCATCACAGCCGTACTTAAATTAATATAAAGTTTGGAAAATATACATGAGTATCATTACTGCAAAATGTAATGACATTTTTTAAAGGAATGTGACAATTAGGAGGTGACACATATAAGACCATACTCTATTTTAACATACTATTTTGAACCAGAATCAAATATACTGCATAATAAACAAGTAAAACTGAATACTGACAAGACTCTACTTAAGCATTAAAAAGAATTGTATGCACTGCATAATATACAAGTAAAAATTAATACAGGTAAGACCACACTTACACATTCAAAAGAGTTCCATTGACTGTTTCAGAAGCAGGTTAAACACAATACATCTTTGACCATATTTTAACATTTAAAATAATTAAATTCACTGCATAATAAACAAGTTAAACTGAAAGCAAGGAAAATATTTATGTCAGTACTTCAACGCTGCAGTTTTGGAGTGCGGATCCATTTCCTCTTGGGTAGATTTTCTGTGGTAACTTCAACTGTGCTGCCATCTTCTCCAGAGTTCCCCTTGCGCTTCTTCATACCTAGCTGGCCAATTGTATGAAGGGTTCGGTTTCTGTTCAGGACTTGAGTCACGTTGGGATTGTTGCTGCCGCCTTGCCCTGCCCTTATCTTGCTAAAGTGTTGCTCTAGTGGGTCTTGGCAAAACACTCTTGCATTAATGAATTTCACTCCTTGTTGCAACAGGAATACCACAAGAGGTTTGGAGGCCAATGTACTAATAAATATTCCATCAACAGTTTGCCTACTCAAGAAACGTTTGCAAGCCGGGGTTTCCTCTTCATGGTTGAAATTGCCATCTTCAATTTCACTTTCATTGCAATCATTGAGAGTATTATTAGCACCTGAGGTAGTGTTGAAAGAGTTAATTCCACACTTGGATTCTTCTTCCCATTCTTTCAAATACTGAAGGTATCCCTCCAAAGTCTTGAAACGGGTATCACCTTCTGATGTATAAGGATCTAGGTTTTTGTTGTTGGTTCTTAATCCTTGTGAAGAATGGGCGCCATTCAAGCAGTCAAACCATTCATTGGTTTTTTGGATGAAAATTTCTGTCTCAGCCGTATCTTTCCAATTCTGGCTATGCATGTCCTTAAAAACAGTTTCACTTAATACTTGACCAGCTAGTTTCACTTTCATTCGAGCGTAGCTGTCTGGATAAACATTCATAGGATTAAGTTTGTAAGATTTTCTGAGACTTTTTCCCTTCTTCAGCTCGTACAATTTAATTATAAAATCCCAAGATATTCTTTGTCCATTTTTCATCATTTTTCTTCTGCTTTTTTTACCATCCCATCTAGAATTCAGAAAACAATTTCTAATGGTTTTGAGTAGGTGGGGCACATCGGCAATGAAAAAAATAGTTCTATCCCTTGCAGCCTTGTTGACAGTATCAAAGATGATCCCACTTTCATGGATTGTAGCGGGGTTGTGTTTTTTGATGAAGGCACGGTTTACAGATGAGCCATCACTAACAAAGGCAACTATGGCAATGCCACTTCTTTCAAGTGCACCTATGACCTTCCAGGTCCACACATACAGTTGGTTGGCTGTTAGCTTCTTTGTAGTGAAAGTTGCAATGACCTCTTTAATGCCATTGGACACACCCTTGATCATATAAACAAGGACCTGTCCAGCAACTGTTTCCTCCAATTCTGCATCTGGATTATCTAGGTACTTTTCTAGAGTTTGAACTTCTTTATCAATTTCATCTAATGAAGTATATCCAATAATTTTTCCTGTGGATTTTTGGAATACAAGATTTTGGGATATATACATTTCATCTGCCATGAGAACGTGAAACTGCTTGTGTTTTTCTTTGAACTTAGCTAAGCGTTCAGCCACAGATTCCAGGACAGTTCTGTCTATGCCTTCTTCTATATTTTCCACATGCTTGTACTCAAATAATGTCGAACTGGATGGTAACTTCACCATCCCAGTTTGTCGAAGTAGTTCATATGCAGCAGGTGATGTGAGGTGCACAGCTAAGGCAAGCCGAATCATGGTCGGATGCCACCTCATGCCACATGCGTTTTTTTGCTGAGATGCCTTAACTTGTTGTTGGAGAAAAATAGACTGGGCAGGATGGAGATCATAATTGCTTAGTATTTCTGTCAAATCTTCTGATAATTCAGGGTCCAGTGATACAGCTTCCTTGTTGATAACTTCTTCCATTCGCTCCCTAAGTCTTGTGCTTTTCTTCTTTTCATTCTTTAGTTCTCTCTGCTTACTTGCTAGCTTGTCTAGTTTCTGTTTTTCTGACAGAAACACATTTGCAGTATTTGGATGGCGCTCTTCCGCATTAATTGCATCTGTATGTCTTTTCAATTGTTTATATAATTTTGAGCATTCCAGGCAACGCCAAGAGCGGCGAGGCACTAAAAGACTACACTTGGCAGCTCGAAATGTTTCTAAATAGCGGCATTCTTTGAAGGGATTACGGTCTATTTCTCCAGCTGTACAAGATGGCCACGCTACTTGGAATCTTTGATCATCATACCCACTGCAAATTTCCATCTTCCGTAATTTGTTCATTACTGAAGCAATCTTGTCTACATATTCATTGACAGAGTTCATATCAAGTGGCACAGCAGGATTTAGTCCATCAAGGAAAGGGTCAATGCTAACAGGTTCGTTGTGGACAAACACTTTCAGATCACCACTAGGATTTACAACCAAACACCTCTGAGAGGTGAAACACTGTTGGACTGCATAATACACGCAGTGCAATAAATCTTCCTTCACAACCACAAGCCAACGACTGGGAAGAAATAAATCCAACTTCTGCTTCACTTGGAGGAGTAATTCTTCATTTGATGCTGTCACATCTACAATATCTTCCAGAGTGGTGGGTACAGATGTACTGAGGACAAGCTGTATGTCTTCTGTGACTAAGTTTGAACTTGAAGCTTGATATGAAAATTCCTGCAACATAAGTTTTTTGATTAGTACCACTGGGGTACTTACTGTGTGTATAGCTCAAGTTTTAAACAGAACCTTACCTGACTTGTTGATGGTCCTTCACTAGCTTGAAGGGAGTCAAAAACGGAAGATTGTGAAGATTGAGCCAAAGTACAAGAAGAATCGGGTACTGTTCCAGTGCTGTTTGGGGTGCCTTGAGAATAGCCATGATCTACTAAAACCTGAAAAAAGGGATAACAACAATTTGTTATTGAGTCACACTAACAATATCACATAAAGAAATTAACAACCAAATAGTCATTACCTGGCTAAAACCTGAGCTTGAATTTTCACCAGTCTCTGATAAAGGAATAAAATCATCCACATTGGAGGTGACATCATCGCACTCCTGAAATTAATTTTATTAAAAAGTCGAATATTTAGTCACGTTTCTCTACACAATAACAAACACACAACAGGCACATAACCTTACCTCCCCTTCGGGTACTTTCTTGCTAAAAGGTGCGTTTGATTTGACCTTTCTGTACCTCTCCGCCTTTTTGGGAGCCAGCCGCTTTCGTCGAGCAACTTTCGGCATTTTCGAAACTCATAAAAGCAGGAAAAACAAGTAGCACGAAAACCCTGGCGTGCAGAACAGCGCAGACAGCAATGCGGGATCTTTCCCTCACGTGCGGGAAAAGTCTCGCAGCCGGCAGGCAGCCTCCAGGCGGTAGTGGGGGGCCAGGCGGCCAGCCGGCAGCCAGGCAGCCATGCCGGAGGTCGGCCCGCGCCCCGCGCGCTGCCTTTAACCCGTATGATACATCTCCTTAGTGCGTGAAAATTGAAACGAAGTACTTCCTCCTCTTAATTGAACCTTTCTGAATCCAGCGGTACCCGCCATAACGCGATGCGAGCCATGCAGCGGCGTCAGTTTGGTGTTAAAGTCCCCCAGACGGCGTCCCGGGCCAGACAAGCTGGGTCTCCAGGGCGCCCTTCTCTCATGCTGTCAGTCTACATAAAGCCCTTGTTGTGTAGACGTACCTCCCCTTGTGATTCACCCCAAAACTCCAAGAAAACTTCAATATTGTTCAGTGTTGACCACATGCATTTGCAGGTCTGCAATGAGTTTGTCCTTTTCAGCCATGTCTCTCTGAAGGTTTTGAATGGCAGTGTCACTTTTAACTTGCGTAGTTTCAATGGCAAACAGCTTGGCACTGACCTTATCGAAATCATCCCTTATAAACTGCACTGACTCTTCAAGCTTTTTAGCCCGTCCCGACACGTTTCTTTAGAAACGGCAGGAGCCGGGCTTATAGTCTTATCCTGGATGTTCGTTCGTTAGGACGTGTGTACGCCGACTTATCGTTCACAGAAAAACTTCAAATTTGGAGGATTAACTCCTTTCTTAACGTAGAATCACGTACGGTGGCAACAATTTTCGATTTGTATCGCATTTCTGATTAATGAAAATATGTCGGCTTTTGTTTTTTGAGGTTAGGGTAGGCCGCCGCGCGCACAGGGACGGGCTCAGGTTAACGATTTTAATCGTAACAAATACATCTACTATCAGGCACTTCTAGAGAGACTTGAGGCGGGGGCCAGGCCCCCGCAAACGTCGCCGGCAGGCCAAGCTGGCCAAGTCCTCCTGTCGAACCAAGGTGCCGGTGGAACGCAGCGGAGACTGTTGCAGTGCGCGAGTTGTTGTAAATACACCTATTTGCGCGACAGCGATTCTCGGTGGCTGTCCACAGCAATGTCTGACAAGAAGAGGAAGGTGTAACGGAGAGAAGAATGTCCAGTTCAGGGTGTGAAGTACAAATCGTGGGTCAGCGTGGGACCGTTTGAGCTTCCCATTGTTTCGGAATTTCAATTTTCCCTTCACTTACACTCGCCTCAATTTGTTTGTACCAACTGTGCATAATATCCGTCACATTCTCACCGCAAAATATCAACGCTAAGTCAACTAAGTGGGCCGCTAAAAAGGATCGCTAGTATAATAATGCTGCCTCTCTATTCATGCAACTGTTCTTAGTACTCATTACCTGGGTGCGTTATCTTATATCACCAATGACCGTCGAATTACAAGGCTGTTTGCAATTGACGCCCGCAGCTGAGCCGAAATTTGAGATGTCTTCGTGGGTGGTTGCTGCCCTGTACAGCTAACGTATGCCCAGAGGCACTCAAAGACCCCACAGTCGTTAGACTGCCTTGGTTGTGACCGGGCTAAAGTTAGCCAACTACTTAACTGGCCAACTTTTAATTTTTGCCAAATTTTGACGATACGATCAAATGCGGGAAAGTCGTTTTATGGGTTGCTGAGCAACATATCAAAAGATGGCGATGAAAATTTTTGGGAAATTTCTCAGATTTTCGCCAGGACTTACAGGCCATACTTTCATTCTGGCAACGTCCGAGAAGCCGTTTCCCCATTTCCCTGCCCTCAGTCTCGTGGTCCGCGATGTTATGAGTTCAATATCTACAAAAATTGATCTGTTAAAATTCATGCGGCTGTTAAGAACTAAATATCCAATGCCAAATGGTTCGAAAAAGCCAGATTTCGAATTTTAACAGGCCATATACTTTTTCTCTGGCGACGTTCAAAATGCCGTCTCCGTGCCATC
This sequence comes from Odontothrips loti, assembly GCA_038380765.1. Lineage (NCBI taxonomy): Eukaryota > Metazoa > Arthropoda > Insecta > Thysanoptera > Thripidae > Odontothrips > Odontothrips loti. Next base: position 151,720 of record JAZGLN010000150.1, read on the forward strand.
AGTCTCGTGGTCAGCGATGTTGAGAGTTCAATATCTATTTAAATTGGTCTGTTAAAATTCACGCGAGTGCTAGGAACCGAGCTTCTAGTACCAAATAGTTGGCCAAAGCCTCATTTCGAATTTTAACAGGCCATACTTTTTCTCTGGCGACGTTCGAAAAGCCGTTTCCGTGCCATTAGTCTCGTAGTCAGCGACGTTGGGAGATCAATATCTACACAAAGTGGCCTGTTAAAATTCATGCGGCAGTTAGGAACTAAAGTTGCAATGCCAAATAGTTCGAAAAAGACAGATTTCTAATTTTAACAGGCCATACTTTTCCTCTGGCGACGTTCGAAAAGCCGTCTCCGTGCGTGTTTCCGTGCTATCAGCCCAACTGCTTCGATGTCGAAGCCAGAGGCTCCCAGCTGTGCTGGACTACAGTTTCGTCTATTGTTTGTCGTCAGTTCGTCTACAGTTTTCAACACTAAAGCGGTCTGTACTCTGGACTTGGGTTAGAATGGAGATGAACAACATTCCGAACTTGAGTCATGAACTCTAATTATTGTGTTTCGCCTGTAGTTTGTCTCTAGATTCGTCCCTGTCCTGTCTGTAGTTCCCAACACTAGACCCGTCTGCATACCCAATGACAGATAGGCTACCGATTTACTGAAGACATGGCTCGTGAATGCATCTGCAATTAGTGATTACAGATGGTCTACAGATGCATATGGCTACGACCTGCAGTTTTCAACTATATTTCTGTTTACATACGCTACGACAGTTAGATTGCGGTTTATTGGCTTCGCAAAAAGAAACAAATTAAAATGAAATGAAATTGCGGAGCCTTTGAAACTCACTCCGACGATGAGACTGACCCGATTTCGAATGCACATGAAAAGGTAGCCAACATTGAAAGACAGAAACGTACATCAACATTGAAAGACAGAAAGTACATAATATAAATAATATGAATGTATGAATAAATATCTTTAAAGAAAAAAAGCATTTACCATTACTATCATTTTGAAAAATTGCATAGACCTAACACAACTGCGTTTAACCTGTTTCTTCAAGTTAATTTTAACTATGGTGGTGACACTGATGTTCGGGATGCTGCATGAGTTGAAGTTCATCCATGTGAATGCACAGGTTAGGAGTATAGGGAACTGTTCTGTGATAGTTTGTCTTGTGATAGAAAGTATTATGAGATATTAATTAAATTTAAAACAAAAAAAAAAAAAATAGAAAAGAAAAAGAAAGAACATAGCCCTGTTATAGTATTATTATGACGATTGTTCTGTGATAATAATGGAAATAGTTACAATATATAATACTAGAAATGATGAATGAAGAATCTACAACCACAGTTATGCATGAGGTAAGTAATTAGACTTGTTATTAAGAATTGCTGAAAAAATAAGGCATGGAACAGTAATGAAGAAATGCAATAACAGTATTCTGATATGTGGTATAACTTATACTTTTACATTTGTTTGGTAGATGAATGAAGATGATGATGACAATCATGGTATTGTATGGATTCCTGAAGAAGTACCTTTTCCATCGTCAGTAACCTATGTTTCTGTTTGTGCTGAGAAAACATGGCTCCCTCCAGAAATCATTGAGAATGATTGTGAATTGTATTCATGCAGTTTAATAGTGTCTGTTGACAAGGGCACGTGTGAGGAAGTCCAAGTAATGATTTTATTTACTTATGGTGTTGTTTGCTTGTTGGTTGCAAATTTGTCCATCCCTTTTGTTGTATATATTAAATTAACCCTCTTTTTTCCTGTCATATTGTCATGTCACCTGTCTAGTCATGTATATTCATTTAAAGTTCCCACCTGATACCATGTAATTAGAATAGTTAGCTAATTATCATACTGCGGTTGTCATTACCTGCATGTAACTGCAATTTCATTTTTGTCACTCCAGCTAACTGTATTCTGTCCAGAATAAATCACATTTCCTGTCCAGACCTAGCTCTGTGTACATCGTTGTTCTTTTACCCGCTCCAGTTTCTATTCACATCGTATTAATCAAGTAGTTTGCACTCACTCCAGCCAACTGTATTCTGTCCAGAATAAATCACATTTCCTGTCCAGACCTAGCTCTGTGTACATCGTTGTTCTTTTACCTGCTCCAGTTTCTATTCACATCGTATTAATCAACTAGTTTGCTTTATCACCATCATATATATTTACAACACCTTTTTTGTTTTAGCATGAACAATCTTATTATGTTGTTGTGTCAGAAGAATTGCAGGTAACTGTTGAATGGTTAATTTTGGTAGTGACTCGTTCCTGACACACTAATAATTTGGATATATTTTTTGCATTATTTGCAGCATAATGTTATTAATAATTTAGATGAAGTGGCTACACACAATGTTGTTAATTTAGAAAATGATGCTTCAGATATTGTTTGTGATGATAGCCCTGGTTGTGAAGAGAATCTGGTAACTATTAGGGTAATAAGTGTTCACAGTATATTTTAAACGATTGCACAGGAATTGTCTTAAACTGGCTCGTTTTTATTCTTGTCAGGAATGTCAACAAAATGTTGACACTGTGTACGTAAATAATAATGTTCCGGTTTGTAGTGAAATGATGGTTAAATCTAAAGGGAGTCGAAGGAAGTGTTCTTCAAAAGAGTGTATCAACGGAACATCGAGTGTGAAACTTTATACATTTCCTAGTACAACTGTTAGAGGACAATTTAATGTTGCTAATTATGAAAGGTAAATGTAATGTCTAAGAAATAACTTTTGAATATTAATTGATTTTCTGTTGCCTCATTTGATAGGGGTATTTTCTCTTCATTTTCATAGGTGTAAAGAATGGGTTGTTAGATGTGATAACAAGGAATTAGAAAAAGTACCTATTGATGATCTGCATAATAAGTTTTTTGTGTGTGGTAAACATTTCCATGATAACCAATTCTATAACCCTGATACCAAAGTGCGATTGTTGCCAAATGCTGTGCCTATGAAATCTGTTGGAGAGCAAGGGTGTGGTGATAATGATGGTGGTCATGTTCCACTTGAATTATTTGTTCCTGCGGATGTACTTGAAGATAATGAAGCAATCATTACTGATGAGGTGTGGTTTGGAATTGGTAATCTTTTTGTTTGCATGACATGGGATAGCGATATTTATTTTCAAAAATTGTGATGCTTCACAAGAAGTATTATGTGTGTGAGAAACATTTTGCAAGTGACCAATATTTTCATAGCATGGCAAAAACTATTCTACCATCGGCTATTCCGATTTCATGCAGTTTGCCTTTAAATGATGAGATGATGGCCAATTTTCCTATATTAGGTCATAGAAGTGATGTGTTTGCTGGTTAGTTTATTTTTAGAAAGAAAATAGTTAATGCTTTAGTTGTGTTGAAGTTATGAAAGTTTGTTTATTTTGTTGTAGACTGTGATGCTGATGAGGATGAGTCTGTAATATTTAACCGTGGTGTTTTGGACAAGTACCAGAAGATGTTTGTAAAAGAAATGGAAAATTTGATTTTTTTTTTTTGTCCAAATTGCAAAGAAACTTTTTTATCCAAATATAAACCTAAAGGTTTGTGCTTGCATGGGAAGAAGTGCAAGAATTTTACTGATGAGAATAACATGGACCCAGGTGAGGTCCCTGAAGAATTGCAAGACTTGTCATATATGGAGGAGCAATTGATTGCAAGGATACGTCCCATATTATCGGTGTACCGAATTAAAGGGCACCAATATGGGTATAAAGGGAATGTGATAAATTTCAACCAAGATGTCAATGAACTTGCAAAACAGTTACCTCACAATATTAAAGATATGAACTCCATCATTACAATTAGAACTCAACATCCTACCTGTTCCAAGGATTTTCATGTTCGTGCTGGAAAAGTTAGGAATGCATTAGTATGGTTGAAGGCACACAACAAATATTATGCAGATATTGAAATAAGTGAGGAAAATTTAAATGTATTGCCCGAGGATGGTAATGGTTTTGATCTTTTGCCTACTCTTGATGGAGTGGCCACAGAAGTTAGTGATGATGATGCAGTTGAAAATGAGGATGATTCAGAAGATGTAAAGGAAATTGTAGAATCATGTGTATTAAATGTAGATCCTGGAAACCAAGATGATCAAGCCATGAATATTATTGATTGGCCTGCCACTGACAAAACCCCTTTAAATGAGTTCAAAACAGAGGGTTTATTGTGCCAAGCATTTCCAAATTTGTTTCCTACTGGCAAAGCTGATATAAATGGTTTTAGACCAGAAGAGATTGGGCTGAGTGATTACTTTAAGCATCTATTTCGATTCCATGACAGAAGATTTGAAAGTCACACTAGATTTCGATATTATGCATTCAATCTTATGAGTCGCTGGAATGCCATAGATTCGGGTAATGTATTTTTGAACAAAAATGAAGAGTTCAAAGATATGACTGTTGAGAAATTGAAGGATGAGTTGAAAAGTAATCCAGGGTTGTTACAAAAAGTCATGTACCAATGTTCAAATATGAGGGGTACTAAACAGTTTTGGAAGGCAAGATATCAAGAACTTGTCCAGATGATAGAACAGTTGGGGATGCCAACATTGTTTTTTACATTAAGCGCTGCTGATCTACATTGGCCTGATCTTTTTAAAATATTAGCACCTGAAGAGGATTTTGTGTCCATGAGTTCAGGAAGGAGAAGAGAATAAGTTGCAAAGTACCCTATAACTGTGGATAAGTTTTTCTCTGAAAGAGTCAACAGTTTCATATCTAAGGTTTGTATGTAGGTGTTTTTATTATAATTTAACTATAATTATAGACTTGATGTGCTTCACCCTGAATACAGCTGATTAAGTGGCATTGGTAACAGCTTCTGCTCCAACAGGGCCATACACTAACACTTTCACCCTTCTATATTTGTTACACACCAAACTTTCACTTTTATGTTTGTGTGCTGCCATCATGGCCACACACCAATCATTTTCCCTTCTATTGGTAGGTGGTAGGTTTGCCATGGTGTCATTTCGGGGGTGGAGCCACTGAAGTCCATAATTAGCAACTGGAGAAATGGTTTGGTACATGTACGTAAATAGAATGTTCTAATTTATTTCATATTTCAGGTGCTGAAACCGAAGTATAATGTAAAAGATTTCTGGTATAGATTTGAATATCAACATCGGTAAGTGCACACGAATGTATTGTTGTATATCGAACAATATGTTTCAAAAATTAAATATTATAAGTAACACATAGAGATTCAGATGCCTTTGATGATGTAATAATCCAGATATATAATAGACTACCAAAAACATTCAAGACTGATATAACTTGTGATAAATTTAAAAAGAAAATTAAACTTTGGCTGATTGATTGTGAATTTTACAAATAATTCTGGGAGTACAAAGCTGTATTGTGATGCATTTGAGATTTTCTTTGTGTATTTTATGTACTTTCTTTTGCTTTAATGTTCTAGTGGGAGTCCTCATGTTCATGGAATATTGTGGTTGGCTGGGGCACCGGCTGTTTCTGAGATTTCTTCTTTATCAGATGAAGAAGTGCAGAAAGTGATTGATTATTTTGATCATTTAGTAACTGCTGTTCATCCGGATGTTAATGCAAGACCAGCAGTAGTTCATCCTAGTAGAATGCAATTACTGGAAGTCATAGATTTAGAAAAAGATTTAGCGGAATTGATCAACAAGGTTCAAAGGCACACTCGTTGCACACCTGGGTACTGTTTAAGACAAAATAAGAAAACAAAGAAAATGGAATGTCGTTTTAAATTTCCCAAGGATATGATTGAGAGAAGCAAAATTGATTGTTCAGGAGGTGATGCTGAGTTTCAGGCAGAAAGAAATGATCCTTTGTTGAATAAATATAATAGATACATTCTGCAAACTTGGAGGGCTAATATGGACATATGTCCAGTATTATCTAAAAAGGCATTGATTAATTATCTGGCCAAGTATGTATCAAAATCTGAAAGTATTTCCACAACTTTTGATGAGGTTTTAAATGGTATTTGTGTGAAAGCAGAGAATGGCAGTAAGAGCGTATTACAAAGTTTGTTTATCCAGGCATGCTTGGAACGTGATTATTGTGCTCAGGAAGTAGGTCATATTGTTATGGGCGAAAAAATGTATTCAGCAGAAAAAAGAAATTTTGGGTATTTATTTTTTCATATGTATGACAACTGGGTGGAAATTGAGAAAGATACCAATACTAAAAGAAGAGGATCGTCAAATATTGAAAAGTATTTGGCAAGGAAAGATGTTGCTCTTGACAAGTTGTGTTTGTGGACTGTGGCAAAAAAAATACTCTTTAGATTCTGGGAAAAAAATAGCAAATGAAAATATTGTTATGATTTATCCCAGATTAAAATTTAATGCACGTGCAGAATCAAATGAGAAGTTTTACAGGCAGCAAGTGATGTTGTATGTGCCATGGAGGAAGGAATCTGATTTTGAACCAGAAAATTACACCTGGAAGGAAATTTATGATAAAAATATTGATGTAATTAATGAGTTTGAATCTCAGTGTACCTTGCATTTTGAACGAAATAAGCCAGATGAAGATTTTGAAAATGTGGAAGAACATTCATTTCGGATATCTAGAGAAGATTGGATGGCTGTTTCCTCAATGGCACCATCTCAAAGAACTGGTGATGTGGAACTGGGTCGAAGACATATTGATGTGATGTGTGACTGGAATGCAAGTGCTTCTAAATATTTAAAATATGGAACTGTAGAAGAACTGAAATGTTTTATTAAAAATGAAAAAGCTAAGGAGAATGTTACAGTTGAATCTATTGAAGTACCAGAAGTTCAGCTCAATGAGGAGCAAAGAAAAGTTTTGAAATTGGTTGAGAAACAAATTGAAACAATAAAAGTTTAAGGCTTAAGGAAAAATCCAGATATTCCTAAAGTTTGTGTTATCCAAGGACCTGCAGGTATGTTATATTTACATTAATATGTTTATGTTGTAGACCCCTTCTTCAGTTTCCTTTCTTTTCTAGGTACTGGAAAGAGCCTTGTTATTAAATTTATTGCACATATTGTGCAAAGAGAATTAGGAATGGAATCAATTTTATTATTAGCCCCTACTGGTGTGGCAGCTATTAATATTGGAGGTGCTACTTATCACTCTTTATTATATATTCGCAAACCTGGAGACTTTTGTGATTTGAAAAACCAAACTGCAAGAACATTTTGTAATCAAATGAAAAATGTAAAAATTGTAGTTATTGATGAGTACAGTATGATTGGTTGTAATGCACTGGGCATGATTGACAAAAGATAACGTCAAGCAACTGGTAATTACCAAGAAGATTTTAGTGGATTGTACGTATTCTTTTGTGGTGACATTCATCAGTTGCCACCCGTTAAAGATAGCCCTTTATATACAGATTCAGTGCCTCGACAAATGATTGGAAGACATGGTTTAGTTGTGTGGCATAACATTGAATTTGCCATTGTTTTACATGAAGTTCTGAGGCAGGAAGATCCAAGGTTCAAACAAGTTTTGCAACACATGAGTTATGGCAGAGTTACTGAAGATGATTATTTGTATATTTCTCAAAGGTTTACTTGTAATGTTTCTGAAGTTGATAAGGACACTTTTTGTGATGCCTTGAGATTATTTGCTACCAAAGATTCTGTCAAAGCCCTGAACACAGAACAACTAACTTCGTTACGTGATGTAAATGAACAACCTATCCCTTTGGCATTAATACCAGCTATGCATAATTGCACTGAAGCTAGTGATGGGAGTGAAGAAGATGCTGGAGCTCTTAAGCCTATTTTGTATCTTGCTCCAACTGTCAAAATTATGCTGAGAGCTAATTTGTGGACAAGTAGGGGGCTGGTTAATGGTGCTATGGGAAAAGTAGTTGACATAATTTATGAAGAAAATTGTCGTCCTCCAAACGATGTGCCTTGTGTATTAATTTGCAAATTCGATGACTACAAGGGACCGTTTTTGGGCAACAATGATGTTGACAAGCTTGTTCCTATTCCTGTTCATACGATATCTTGGAAATCTAAGAATGGTGTTAATTGCACACGTTCACAATTTCCTGTTCATGTTGCATATGCTTCTACTATCCACAAGGTACAAGGGATAACAACATCAAAGGTATTGGTATTTAATATAATATTAAATGGCATGTGAATTGTGTTTTAGGTTTAATGTTTATTTTATGTGTTTTAAATTACAGGTTGTAGTTGATGTTTATAAGCAAGAAATGTCCCCAGGCTTGTCATCTGTTGCGTTTTCTAGGTCCAAAACCTTAGATGGACTGTTATTGCAACCCATTACCCGGAAAAGATTTATGGCTATAAATCAGTCGCAACCTCTATATTTTTCTTGCTTTAAAGGCAAAATTTGAACAGGCTTTGTTAAAAAAATCACTAAATTTTGATTTTTGATTGAAAAGGCAATACAGAATGTCTCAATGTAAAACTGTTTTATTTAGGTCATGGCCACTCCTGTAATTCAGTTCATGACATATCAGATGTAGCAAAAGTGAAATTAAATGCAACGAACTGATGATATCCTAGCATCAGATGCCAGGTCTGACCAAATTGAATCTCGTTAAGAATATTTTGAGGCAATTTTTCTTAATACTGACCTAATCCATATCGGGTAGATTCTCGCGACAAGGAAGTGACTGAACTTATCTTGGGTGGGTTAGGTTATGCTAATTTTATATTTGGTTTTATATTTGGGTGGGGTAGGTTATTGTGTTTGAAGGAAGGACAGTATATTTTCTGATATGAAATTTCGCGCCGCCCCCCAAGCCCTTCCAGAACGTTTCAAGCACAAGTTGGCAACGCTGTGTGAGAAGCTAGTCGCAAATGGGATATTTATTTTAATATTTTATGTTACATTTCAGTTAATAGTAATACCATCAGGTCTTTCAAAAAGAAAACGCAAAAATATTAAAAACAAATCCACACATTCAAATGTAATTTTTAAAGGGGAAAGGAATTAAAAGAAAACAAGAACCAAAAAGGAAGACAGAAAACTTTGGCCGAATAGGCTGAGATACAGCGCCACAAAGATACATAAAAACGGGTTTCTCATATACACTTCCCCTACTCTCTTCTCGCCGGTTCTCAAGCTGCTTGACTTCAGCAGCCGCTGCCCATCAAGGAAGAAGCCGTTGCTGTCATCGTGTTTGGCAAGGGAGCTGTGCTGTCACATTCAGTGTGTTTTTCTTTCATCGAGGTATGTACAACACATGTGAAGCAGGTGTGATCTATTACCTGAGTTGATAGACCTGATGGCAATGTAAGTTTGGGAACGTGCGTGATTTTTCTAAAGCACATGGTTGTCGAGGTTAACAATGTGTGTCACGGACTAGTGCAATTTAATGTGTTTGAAGGAAAGTTTTCCTATACAGCATTTTTGGAATAGATTCCTTTAATCTATGATATTTGTCGTGATAATTTAGTAATACATTTTATTCTTTTTGTTCAAATTGATTACTTTGATTACTTTGATTACTTTGATTACAATACCGTACGGTACTGTCAATGCAATTCTCGCCGTAACTAAGCACTTTGTTTTCAGGTTTCTTTTTCGTACCTGAAAGTAGCCTGCCAAATGTGGTGTACTGTATTACAGCTATTATCCTTTGAGTTTGTGGAAAGGAAAGTAATAGTTTGTTAAAGCTCATATTGTGTTGTTGCAGATGTCTGTGTATGCAAAATTTGCGAAGAGAGGTGCGGTCCCGAAGTACCGTGCCACGGAAAAACTTCAGCGTGGTTACAAGTACTTTGTGTCGGCTTTGGAGTTAGTTAAGGTACCCGACAGGTTCAGATCCGAGCACAGCAAGGTTGAAAAGAACCTAAAGTTTACTTGCTTGGAAGGCACGCTTGAGTTTTATCACTTTATGCCACAAGAGTACAGTGATATGGATGAAGCAGATTTGAGATCCATGCAAAATGACATTGCGAAGGGAAAAGCTCCCTATGTAATGTTTTATGGTATGAATGGTGCTAGTAAAGTGATGAAGCTGCATGGTCATGAAGAAGGTATGTTTGTATGCTATACATCATTTGAATTTTATTTGCTGTATGTTAATTACATTCAACTTTACAGATTATGATCGAGAACTGCTGGAGCAAGTGTCGAATTTGGAAAGTGAGAGTGTGGTTAGGACTCCATTGAAAAGAAGCAGCAGTGACAGTGCTCCCAGCTTTAGTGGAATTTCACCTAAAACATTTAAGTATGATTAAGTATTTCCTTTTGAAGCCATGTTGTGATTCACGACTCCTTTTTGTTTCCTTTTCATTGTGTTCTAGTCCAAGGTGAATTTTGTACCTTTAAAGACTTTAAAGACTGAAGTTTTGTATATGTCTTGTGATTCACGACTATTTTTGTCTTTTCTTTTCATTGTGTTCTAGTGCAAGGTGAATCTTGTGCCTTTAAAGACTGAAGTTTTGTATGTTACATTATTTATTAAATTAATTATCAAGTGATTCGATCTTAATTTTTACCTTCCCATGTTTCATGAAATATAAATGAAATCAATGTATGGTTGACATACTCCTTTCCTATACTTGCAATAAACCTGAAGAAAGTGCAGTGGCAGACTTATTTATGGCATAACACTCAGACATGGGATAAGGGATGAGGTAATATTTGTTGGGGGCAAGATCAACAATGATAAAGAGATTCATATGCGAACGTTTCAGTTTCCTGTGCAAAATTTTGAAAAATCTAAATATTTTTACTTTTGTTCGTAAGCCCACACTGTACCAATGTGTGCTCTATCCATCAAGGTTAGATTACAGCCTGATTAGAGGGTAGTAAGAGCTGCATTCATATCGGTTGGGTTCTAATGCGAATAGGTACTGACTGAGCCCATCTCACCAAATTTTTTGATTTGAAATGCCGCGCCGCCCAGCGTTGCGCAACGATAGCAGCAGGCAGGGATGGGTCAAGGTGGGATGGGCTTTAAAGCGTTAGGTAGGTTTTAATGCGCGTTGAGTAGGTGAGGTTAATAGAGGATGGTTTTCGTAAGGCTCCTACCCAGCGCCTTGCTGGACCTTACCCACCCCTGCCCGTTGCTTCGTTCGCGAACAACATCGTCCGGAGAATGGAGAAATTAGCAGTTCAGAGACGTATAATTTTATAATAATTATTATCATCAGAACGGGCGAAGCCCACGGATCTTTGTGATCCTGCCTAGTTTAAAGACAAATATCTAGTTCGTAACTATATTTCGGGGACTACAGTTTCAACTTCATTTCGTCTCAAGATCCTTTCACCTGGGCGGCGGCCTCGCTGCTATCTCATCCGAAGCACAGTGGAGTAGACGGAGTAGGAGCGTTTCATGACCTGTAAAGGAATCAACTTTGAACTGCACTGAGGTATCAGCAGATGACTCGTGAACAGGTGAGAATGTTGGGACAAGCTGCCCTTCGCACACGAGTCATATCTTTTCTTATCGTTTGATAGTAATAGCATGAACGTCTTGAGTTTTCCCGACTTTGATCTCCAGCTTTCATTTCTATGTAAACATGGTTTCGAGTTTTGGCGTGCTGTTCCTCCATTTACCGCTCGTTATGCTACACATCTTGTCGAAACTTGGCAAGCAAGCTCGCCAATTTTTTCTGTGGGCAAGAGCGCACGCTAGGCGTAGTCAATATATCGATTTATCGAAGATTAACGCGATAATTATTCTTATCGAAAGACCGATAAAGAGTTGTTAGAATTATCGTTAAGAATAAATCATCACCGTTAGCGGGATATCGTACATATCACAAGCATCATGTTATCCGGCAACGGTGTCCCTGCCTGCCTGGCCTGGAGTTCCCATCCTGGGGCGCTCCTCTTGGTGGTGGATGATTGGCCAACCAGGGCGGCCATCATGGCGGCATAGACCAGAGGAACGGCCCAATTTGCAATAAAATTCCAGCGACTGAAATACTATATAAGAGCAGCAGCGGATTCGCGATGTACATTAAATTATCAAATAAACTAGATGGTTTGGGAAGTGGAAGACTGGCATGGCTCAAAAACGGCGATGTGAATGGATTTGTAGACGCCCATGTAACTCGGTTACAAATGGTCGAATCGAGTTCTTTGCACTCCTGAGCACGCTTCACCAAAGGCGTGTCCATTTCAGAGGTCTGTAACTGAGTTATAGGACGAAGAAATGTCCCTTAACTGTTTTTAGGTTTATGAACTCACGGAGTTGTTACTTTATCACATTTTTCGACCATGTAACTCGGTTACAAAGCGTCGAATCGGGTTCTTTGCAATACTGAGCACGCTTCGTCAAAGGCGAGTCCGAATCGTAGGCTGTAACCGGGTTATACGACTCATGAATGTGCCCAAGGCATGTGAACACATGGAGCCGTTACTGTATCGCCTCTTTCGCCAGTGTAACTCGCCGTTTAATTTGGAAAGGTGCAAGCCCGGAACTCTGACAATGCCGATATGTCGAAAACCGTAAAAGTTACAGCGTTATCCCTTGAAATTTAAGCTCTTTAGGCCCCTACTGTGGCCACATTGACCTCAGAAATTATATGAAAATTGCTATGCAACATTGATCTTTACTGCTGCAAGGGACAGTTATGCCCCATTCGGGTGCCCTGCGCGACCCCTTCCGGTGATCTCACAGAAATTGCGAAAGTCGCGCACAGCTTGTATTGGGACCGCAGCAAAACAGCAGGTCCTTCAACAAAACAGCTGGTCAGTAGGCTACGTTGGCTAAGGCTCGACTAGGTTAGGTTAGGCTGGGTTAGGTTCGGTTCTCGTGCGGTGCTCACGAACAGTAGGCCCCCACGATCATGCCGACCTGCTGTTTTGAGGGACCTGGTGTTTTGAAGGACCTTCTGTTTTGAGCACGCCTCCTTGTATTTTGTGATAGCATTCTAATTCGATCTCGCCCGTTGACATTTTTAACCTAGCATTTTTTGGCCCGTGTCTAACCTCCAGGCAGGCAGGGACGGCGTATGGGTTGCCTAGCATCCAGGCGTTTTTATTTGAACTCTTACTGGTTATAACTCCGTTAATATCAGTTTCCGACCACAAGTGTCCCATATCAAATCGATCCTCTGGTAATGGCCTACAACCCCTAGGAAGGATGACACGCTTAGGAAATACACCCTTGTATCCTGTGTGATATAAAAGTTTAGAGTGGACGCCACTATAGTGACTTAGGCTTTGTTGCCATTATCACACACACATACGTCTTCGAACAGCTTAAGGGTGAGCTTGAAGAGTCGTCCTGCGGTTAGGTACAGGGGTCGTTGCGCGAAGAGAGGCAGGAGTTGTTGGATAGTGGCTAGCTTGCTGTCCTGCTTGAGCAGCGTAGGGTGGAAGGACTCGTAGCACGTCTTGGCCAGGCTAGCGGACTGTAGGTAGGAAGTAAGGCAGAATCTGATTTGAGACACATACTGTGGCGTCACTGACGTCTTAGACCCTCCCTTATTTTGCCTATTTGAGAAACCTAAAGTGTTCCACCCTAGAAAATATCCATTTTGGTGTCCATTTTCGAAAAAACTTTGTCCGGTCTCGATATGACGTCATTAAGTACTGCAGAGGAGGGCCTAAATGCCCCACTGCAGGGACATAAAATAAAGTTTCTAAAAAAAAAATGGGAAAAAATTTACAATGACAATTCGATGAAAGCGTCCTGAAGGACTGAAATTTCAAGTAAATCGTCGTATCTCTTGCGGTTTCTGAGATATCGGCATTGAAATTAAAAAGATCAAGCAAAACCGAGCAAAACCGCGGTATACGCGGGTTTTGCACTTTCAATGCCGAGATTAGAGATGGGCGATATGACATCGATATATCGAATTATCGATATTTTCCACACGATATATCGAGTCGATAATTTGACATGCGATATTTTCGATTATCGACCCAATAACTCCTATATCGTATGAATATCGGATGATATACAGGAAGTAGAATAATGACACGGAGCACACACTGTGCGACGCAACGTAATGCGCTCGGTGACTGTTGAGCGAGCCGAGCCGACTGCTGTCGAGCGGAGGTGCGCGGGTTTCGTCTGGCCGTCTCGCCTGCGCTGGGCGCTGGCCTGCTGTGCGCATGCGCCGCGCAGCCGTGCCGCGCCCCGCGCCTCACCGCTGCCTTCTCCCGTCCTCCCTCCACCTCCCTCCCGCTCGCTTACGCTGCGCTCCGCTGCGCTCCGCTGCGCCGCGCTCCGCTGCGCCGCGCCTGGTGGCTGTTATTTGCAGTGTAATTATGAAAGTTACTGTTTATTTTAGTAAGAATTTGTACGAGATATTATCAGACGCTCTTCATTAAAATACTAATACTGAATACTGAATGTGATTTTTGACGACTTTTGTGTTGTTCTTAGTGTAATAAACGACCAAAGAATACTAATTGTTTTACATCTCGATTATAAAATACAATATTCAAATGCTGTCAGCTGTTTCACGCTAATAGAGACTGGCATTTGCTGCCAATATCCCGCTCACCAAAATACGGCAAATTCATTCGATATTTATACGATATATCGAAATATCGATATTTTAGAGGCGATATATCGATTTTCGATGTATCGTTGTGGAATGATATCGATATTTTCGATATCGATATTTTGCTATACGATGCCCAACTATCGATGCCCACCTCTAGCCGAGATCTTCAAAACCGTAAGAGGTACGACGTTTTACTTGAAATTTTAGCCCTTTAGAGCGCTACTGTTATCGAATTGACATTGGAAGTTTTTTTTTAGAAACTTTATTTTTTGCCCTGTAGAGGGGCATTTAGGCTCCGCGGCAGCACTTAATGACGTCATATCGAGACCGGACAAAGTTTTTTCGAAAATGGACATCAAAAGGGATATGTTCCAGGGTGGAACACTTGAGATTTCTCAAATCGGCAAAATAAGGGACGCCTGGGGTGCTGTATTTAAAAACTTTGAAGAACCACGTTAGGTCGAGACAGGTATAAAGTACTGAGCAATCAAATTTGAGCGAAATTTTCTGAAAGGCACTGCTGACGCATACGACTGGTTTTTCGCACTTCGCTTCACCCGATCATGGCGCTGCAGGCCGCAGGAGGCAGGCGTGGCGGCCTAAGTCACCTCCCGAAAGGCAGGCCAAACGCCCGAAATGACGCACTGGACGGACACTCCATAGTCTCTTCTTAACACCGTGATTCCGGAGATGACGCTAAATATTGAAGTGGATATGATGGAAGTTTCTGTTGAACTTTTGAATCTTACCGACTTCGCCACGATATCGCCGAAGTAGCAGAAACTTAGGAGCTGAATAAAGGTCCACAACACGTAAGTCATGCCGAACAACACATCCCGCATAGCCTCCGCGTGTGACTGCAAGGTGAGTAAATCTTCCTTGTAAAAAACGATATTGTCATGCCACGTTACAGGCGCGGTTCTAGGGTGAGGGCGATGTTTCCAGTGAATGAATATAATTAAAATAACTTACGTGTTTCCTTAGCAAAAAAGGGCGTTTTACTAGTTTTAATTGAGGCACATCCTATCAGCTCTTCTAAAAACAATGAACGTACCGTGTCTAGCATGCGGAATGCAGGCGTACCCAGACCGAACACATTGTAAAATATCTGGAACAGTGCGAGGCTGGAGAAGATCGATTCAACCGCGTGATGCAACCTGCGAACTCATGCCCACGCCCTTTCACTTGATCTTGAATAGGTGCTTGTACAGGTGGATATATTTTCGTGCGTGAGGGCTGAAACTGAACATTCAAATCTTATTTTATTTTTCAGCAGAATGTTACGGAGAAACAAAAGATGCTCGTGTTCAGCTTTAGCCCTCATATAGCCATCACACACAACTAAATGCACCGCAACGATAACAGTCTGAATATGGCAATAGTCGAACGTAGCGGATCATTTGTGTTGCTGAAAATGGGGACCGCGCATGAGCAGTGGTGACCGATGAGCCTATGTTCCTTATCTTTTTAACATCTCGGGTGACGTCAGCAGGCGCAACGGAATAGGGAATTTCACTACATTCAAACCAGAACCAGAGAAGACGGGCAGAGGCTGGCTCGAGGGCGTTCCACGGTCTGGAATTCTCATGTGAGATGCATTTCGCGGGTTTCAAGATGTTCTTCTTTCGTTCCGGTTACGACAGGGAAACATCATGTTGACTACAGCGTCAAGCGAGGGTGGAGAAAACGGTCACGATAATGCGATACAGTGGCGTTAAGGACCCTGACCCTCACTCGATAATGCGATGGTGGTAGACGACGCACTGCCGCAGCTGTCGGAAGGACTCCTCGGTAGCAGAGTCTACATCCTGCAAAACAAAAACCCCCCAAAAAAGCGTTAAAGAGTAAGAAGCACGCACCTCTCTGTTGCGTGGTATTCAATGCCATTTTTTAGGGCAACCTTCGAGTCGGGGCTCAGATCCCGCACGGCGCGTCTCAGCATTAAACTCAAGATCTCGCACTTGCAGGCGATGTGAAGGCACAGCGTCAAGAACAGGCCGTCGTAGATTCCTGCATCCAGCACCAGATCAACCGGAAACGATGTGGTACAAGAGAGATTAGGGAGCGTAATAGCACGGGTCACAACCTACGCAAGGATTCGGCGCTGCTAGATGACAACAAATTCAAGATGACGTTGCGACTAAGCCGACCGACCCCCAACACTCCCACCGCTCTGTGGCAGGCCAAGGGCCAAGCCCAAGGATTACTACAAAGAGGGCAAGTTTTTCTGCGCCCTGCCACGTGATCGCAATGGCGATGACATGGAAGCTTGCTTTAGGCTACTTTTCGGCGTTTTTCCACGGAGTACGATTGGATGGAGCAACGGCTCTGGGGGTCCGGGATAGCGCTCCTGACTGCCGCGCGAGACGGCAGTCGCTGTCTCCCCGGCCGGCCACCGCGCGGCGCTAGCGTCGCTACGGCGACTCCCTTCGCTGCCACTGCGCTGTGGAGCATAGGCCGTGCGACGCGCGGCGACATTTCCACGGCCCTAGCTCCCTGGGTTTTGATTTTAGATGGGGGGTGTGAGTGAGCCGATTTTAGTACAAAGTCTAAGCTTTCAGAAAATGTGCGTGTCATCACGATCCGACAATTACAAAGCGAATTAGAGCTGAAAGACAGTGAAGGTTCGAGTTGCGTCAATTCCAAATCTTGCCGCCGCTTGCCGGCAATTGTCTCAGGCGCTAGAATTCGATTTTTTGAATGTTTGTGAACGTTTGAGAAATGTTGGCATAACCTTTCGGTACCTTGACACGATCACCAGAAGTTTCTTTTGGGGCACAAAGACGTGACAATGCCGTATTGTTTCGTGCCAAGATGTCCTGGCGGCTCAAAAGGCCAACAGAAAAGTTACAAGGAGCAAAATCTTCCACCTTTACATTTCTTCCAGCCCCCCTCTGAGGTAACATCGTCTGTGGGCTTCTGAAGATACTAGTTTTAGACAGAAGGCTGCAGCATATAGGAGATCCTGACCTATCCACATGACGTAAACAAAGCAGAGAGGCAGACGACAGTTTCGTATTTCGTCTGAGGTGCTCTAGTTCGCTTTGTAATTGTCGGATCGTGATGACACGCAAATGTTCTGAAAGCTTAGACTTTGTACTAAAATCTGCTCACTCACACCCCCAATCTAACATCAAAATTCAGGGAGCTAGGGCCCAGAAAAGGTTGCCGTGTGCCAACGCGCCAGTGGCCGCGGCCCTGACCGGTGACTCAAAAGACGTAGTGCGAGATTTAATAAGGCTCTTGTTCGCTTTGTAATTGTCGGATCGTGATGACACGCACATTTTCTGAAAGCTTAGACTTTGTACTAAAATCGGCTCACTCACACCCCCATCTAAAATCAAAACCCAGGGAGCTAGGGCCGTGGAAATGTCTCCGCGCGTCGCACGGCCTATGCTCCACAGCGCAGTGGCAGCAAAGGGAGTCGCCGTAGCGACGCTAGCGCCGCGCGGCGGCGGGCCGGGGAGACAGCGACTGCCGTCTCGCGCGGCAGTCAGGAGCGTACGTGAGACCGTTGCTCCATCCAATCGTACTCCGTGGTTTTTCGGTCTTAACCTTTTTTGCATCTCAGCCATGTGAGCCACATTGCTACTGCACCCGGGAGCCCGTGGTCACACAGCCTTGACCGTCGGATTTCTAACTGATCGCTGACGACGCGTACCCGCAGCAAGTCAACTGCCCAGGTCAGCAGGTTGTCGCGCTGCCGGACGTGACAATCGGGTCGGCCTCGTTCATCTCCTGTGTCCCTTGTTCCATCACCGAGGAGTCCACAACTGTGCTCAAAAGTGTACACTGATTGTGTTGATTGTGTCGATTGTTGCAACTGACTTGCAGAAGATTCGAAATTTTAGTGTAGTGTCGCCCCCCTCCCCCTACGTAAGGGCTAGACCTGTCCTCTTCCTTTCACCAACTAGAAGTTAAATAGAGGTACATACACATCCTCACCATCCAACATGAGGGACAGCTATACCGTGCACCTGCCAGCTTACATATGGTTCTAATGTGTTGGTATCCAGGAAAATTCTTTGTGACCGGCACAATATCTCCGAAGTACATGTTCAACGAGTAGCTACAATCCAGTGGTCCCAAAGACAAACACCGATCGCCGACATTCTACGCTCTCCAATAATCCTCCAGAGAAAATAAATTACGACGGATAAGAACAAGGAGACTGGGTCAAGAACGAAACGGTCGAGATCCGGAAGCACCCCACCCCTGCCGCTGCCAGCGCTGCCAAGACGAGCGCGCGCGAGCGAGTACCGCGTGTGTCGTGGTGTGTGAGTGTGTGTGTGTGTGTGTGTGTGTGCGTGCGCGGGTGTTTCAGCAAGCGATTCCCCCACGTCCTTGTATTTACATACATCGGAGCACGGCACAGGAGACGACAGGTATGTACAGCCCTTGACCTGAGGGGGAGGGGTTTGGGGTAGGCAGTAGGCGGGCTAGGGATGCCATGTTAAGAGAAGAGTAAGTAATAAAAGGGGCTTTTCATAGGGAACCTGACTTGGTAGATTGGCCCACCCCCACCCTGACAGATGCAGAGGGCCGGAGAACCACCGAGCAAGCAGGCGGCTCCCAGGATACTAACAATGCCCCATTTTTAAGTTATTCGTAATTTTAATGATGTTTTCCAGCCTAGTGTCATATTTCTGGTTTGTAAGAATATGGTTGTTTCCTTTTTTCCCTGTTTTTCTTTCGCTAAGGTACTCTTTGCAACGAGTTACTGTGCATACTGTATTGTAGAGTAGGGAATTAGGGCTTGGCTCACAGCCACACGGGGTCAGTGGGGCAGGTCGCGGACGACCTGCACATTCGGAGCCGCCGGATGTTGGCACCACGGCAGGCGCGGTGCCTCCGACGGATGGCCGGCCGGTATCGAATAACACCATTCAGCTGAAAGCGAGCAAAGGTACCGGCCGAACCCGAGAGAGGGCGGCACCACACAGGGAGAACAGCGAGGCTACCCTGGCGATACAGCGGACAAGTTTTCCGTGTTTAGAATGTGTAAAAAGTGTGTTTGTAGTGTTTGAGCCCACACTTCGAACACACTTTCAACGCAGTTTCACGTGAACACAGTATGTACGGAGTTTGAATGCAAATTACAGTGTTAAAAGTGCATTCACAGAGTCTTAACACAATATAGACAAACAACACACATCTTACGCCTTTTAGTGTGTGCAAAGTGTGTTCGTGCAACACAGTTTCAATGCACTCTGAGAAGCTCTCCCGAACGCACTTTCAACTCACTCTGGACGTACTACTGTGAGCCTGGAGTGTGTTGGCGTAACGCAGTCTGAACACGTTTTTTTGGATGTCGCCGGAACACACTCCCTACACACTCTAAACGCAGTGTCATGTGTATGCAGTGTGTTCGCTGAACACAGTCCGAACGCACTCTGCGGGCCACGCCGGAACACACTCGCAACACACATCCCACAGCGTGAAGTGTGTTGGCGTAACGCAATCTGAACACGCTTTGTGGATGTCGGCGGAACACACTCCCTACACACTCTGAACGCAATATCATGTGTCTGAAGTATGTTCGCTAACACGGTCCGAATGGACCTTGCGGGCCTCACTAAAACGCGAGCGTTAAGATAAATTTTCTAGAATTTCTAACTTAGTTGAAGGTAGATTACAGCCGGGCGGCTCTCAAACGAGCTGTGGATTTGTTTTCTTACGGTGATCTTTTATGAGGATAGAGCAGTGGGTGATAGTGCATTGAAGTTGTAAGATTGATTTGGAAGTAAATGAAAAGGAAAATATGGTTTTAAAATATTTAATTTTTAGTTTTGGTTTTGATTAATGAGGAGCGTGATGCTTCCTACTCTACAGAACATCCATAAGGGATCCTTGCAACATAGTACCCTGCAGCTGTTTTCATAATCATACATGGCTCAGCTATGCATTCCAAACTAACACAAGAAATATCAGTCAAACCTTGCACTTCCGACAAGTAAAGCAAACCAATCTTCAAATCAGAATTATACAATACAAGGAAGGCTCTTGATCAATAGTTATAAACACAACTATAACAAGCACATTCCCATCAATCAACTTAAGGATATTTTTCATAATAACATATCTCTTATCGTACAAAAGAGCGCAAGAGTCATTAGTTCTCAAACCCTCCGAGTACAAAGACGTTGTTTACATTCTCTTCCTAAGAAGCATTCTTTGATAAAATAAGCCACTCCGTAGTTGATCTAGAGAAACATAAACTGATAACTTTTCTTGGTCACTGACAGTAAGGTTACACTGTAAAGGTTTCCCTAAAAGCAAATAGGTCGTGTTATTTGCTTCGTCTTGTAGTTTAATACTTTTACAGCAAAGTGAACTGTTCTTACTGAGTGGGCCATGTCGGCAGTGAGAAGTGGAAGACTTCTAAATATTGCAGACTTTCTTCAAACCTGAAGAGGAACTGTGAAAGGGCTTTTGCATTAAGCTAACAGAGACCTGTTCTCTGACTCATAAATAAAGCTATTATGACCCATTATTGGCCCAAAGTCCAAAATACCTTCTGCTTCATGAGAGAAGAGGTGCACATTGTCAAGCATCATACTTTCTTTAAAATATCTCTGAAAATAAAAAGTGTTGTACATAAGAAGTTCATGGCATCTTTGTAATTCACTATGAGTTATTGATTTTTGAAGCAGGATGAAAGCTGCATTACTAAACAGGCCAAAATGAAATACATGCTTGTCTTTCAAAGATCCTTTCAGGCACGGAATAGCATAGAAGAGAAGCCATGCTCTCCACTCACTTGTACTCCATAGACTTAAGTCTTTTAGTGGTCTCAGTTCTCGAGTAATAGCAGAGTTTGACTGTATTGCCAATATTTTGGAACCAATTGAATGAATAACATGTTCCATACCTAGTCGACTTTCAAATATCTCACTGACCCACATCTTCTTGCGTATTCATTCTAATATTAACTTAGTGTGAGTTGTGGTCACTCCCAACAAAATTGCATGCATGTAGTCAACTGGACACTGAGACACACTAAAATAATTTAACAACATGAGATTGCACGGGCCTTTCACTCCTCTGTAACACTTATTTTTTTCTTGGACTTGATCGTGCTTAGCAATTACTTACTAAATCAAGCTTCAAGCTCTCATCTGTCCTTAACTGAGCGGGATCAGTATCAGCAAGAAGGTAAGACTGGCCTCCCTTTACAGCAACAGACTTCTTTTAACAATAATTGCAGCCAAACGCAGCATGGAAAGATTAGCGGTTGAGCATTTGATACCTTGCTACAGAATCACAGACACAGCACAGTGGTATAACAAGGCTAGTCACTTTTTTGCCATCATGAATCCATTCCATGCCTTTTTCGGATAACTTACTAGTTAAAGAAACGAAAGGTTTGAAAAAGTACCTTTGGTCAGGATCCGTAGGACCTGAATACACGGCGGCAAGGATAAGGTATTTACTACGTTCCTCATGAGGCAATTCATAAATTGTGAAATACATAGGCCGCACTGTTTTATTTGAGGAATTCCCAAAAGCAACACCATCTGTAAAAAATGTATAAGAAAAATTATATGGTGAAGAAAGTATACCTCCATTTTCACTTAATTTCTTATAAGCCCGGCCATCATAAATATCAGCTTTTACATCTGATCGGGACGGGCTGTTTAGAAATCTGTAAGTAAGGATATTGTTAACAAATTTCTTATCTTTCAAAAAATTCTGTAGCTGTGCTGTGAGTCTACAGTATTGATAATGACACAAAATAATTTGCAGGAAGACCACCATTAATATTTTTCTTACAAATATTACATAGCATTGTTTTTACTTTCCCTCTTGTTCCCACATACACATTACACTCCTTACAAAAGACATAGTACTCTATGTCAGTTTTATTCTGTACTTTAAATTGATTTAGATATGTATGCTTTGTTATTGGGATTTCAACTCCATTAAGTGCTGTAGAGATTATTTCAAGAATGTCAACCTGATCAACATAAGAAAGATTGTGTTGCAAAGCCAACACCATTGTCATGTACACAATATCATCAACAGTAGTGTCTGTGCACGAACAAAGCGGGACAGATCTTTTTCTGGCTGAGCTTAGCAAACATTCTTTTTCTACGTTATGACCTTCTTCAATCATAAATACTTCCTGCTGTTGCATAGGTTCCTCCTCAGATGAATGTTGTGGATCGTTGGTCTGGACATGCTCTGATGAGGGATCGCTCTGACTGGATGATGAAAATGACAACTCCACATCACCTTCCCCATGCTGTCCTGTCTTTCTACTCTTCTTCCGTTTAACACTCTTTGTTGAAACCGGTTCCTAGGCAAAGTGATAAAAAAATATAATAAAACTAACCAGTACTTAAATTTCTTAAATAGCAGTTTACATGACCATAGAAAAGATAGTTGCAAAATGAAACTTACAGGTAGAGAACAACTTATATTGTAAAATCAAACTTACCTTTTGCTGTTGCTTCAGCTGATAGTTGTGGATCGTAGCTTTTTTCCACCAGTGAAGCCATATGCCTTGTAGTGCTTCACAATAAGGCAGTTATTAAGGCAGTTATTACGTGCTTTTCATCTATCAGAATCGGAGACCAGTCGTCGAAAATAAGGTAAGTCCACAATTCTTGCTGCTTTGTCCCGGTGTGCTGCCAGTGTGTTTTTCCTGGTTTTCCCCCAAAGCTCTACAGAAGGGCGGGCTACTATGACAAATTCAGCGTAGGTGGCTTTTTCATTATCTCATTTCTGGAACTAATAAATTTCGTAATGTTCATACTATATTACAGCGGGTCTGCATTATTAAATCGTTTGTCATTTTCATGTCGCTCGTCTGCACTGTAGGTACTATGACGCGAGGCGTCGGGAGATCGTCTACGGGCCGGGGCAGATGGTGTACCGAAGGAACTTCGCAAAGTCCAACGCCTCCAAGTATTTCGCGAAAAAGCTCGCGGCGAAATTCGTAGGGCCATACCGGGTTGTTCGAAGGGTGGGAAACCGCGCGTACCTTTTGTAGACCTGTTCTCAAATGGGTGATTGTTCGATAGCGACCGGTTCACGGTGCCATCTTGTTGTATGTTCAAAGGGTACCTCCTGTGAATTTTTTCAGATTTTTCGGACTTCATTTAGCTGTGCCTCAGGCGGGTCAAAGTTTGAAAAATTCTCTTAAAACGGTATAAAGTAACTACAATGCGTTCGGACGCAGCCGGAAATCGGTCTGAGGGGTCAGGTGACCTAATCTTATGTGCATATGATCCCTCCGTACCGTCCCGACCCCCCCCCCCCCCCCCCCCCCACGTACCCATCAAGCCCCGCAGGGGGCCTCATATCCCCTGACATGTAGGCAAAACGCGTGACTTGAGCGGTACAGTGAGAGTTCCCGGACAGAATAAGCGTTGCGTGGGTAATTATTGTATAGATGTTACTTATCGCGGGAACGCCGACGGAGGGGGTCCTGAATTCCCCTCCTCCCCCTCAAAAAAAATCCTTATTCCCCGTCGCGCAATGCCACCCCCGTCGTTTTCTTCACGATCGGGAAACTCTCATCTCCCAAGTCTATGCTGCTCTGTACCTAGAACATTAAGTTTAAAATATAATACACATACCATTAGGTTAGTGGTACAATTTTACAATTTAACTAAAAGGAAAGTCGTTTCAATTACCTTCTGCTTATAACACTATCGTCATGAACAGCGGCAACAGGTTGATGCGCTGTGTGACCCTACTAAAGAGTACATACACCCAGAAAAGACCGTTCTTAAACCAAGAGCATTTCCATTGTGTCAAGAGCAGAATGCTCTTGAATTTTGCAAGAGCAATATCAAGAGCATTGCACGGACTTTTACCGTGTTTCCGGGTTGCTCTGGCATTGATTCTTGCTCTTGTTGGCCGTTTACAGTGGTCAAGAACATTGCTCTTGCAAACGCCAAGAGCATTTGTTCTTGAAGATTTTAAAAATTGCAGACATCTTTTCAAACTTGGCGCGCTTCCCAGTACCTCGCGCGAAAACAATTCCCCCCGTCAGGAACCGAACCCGGACCCGGCGCCTGCGCCGCTGCTGACGGGAACGGAGAGCACGCCCCAGCCCACTACGCCACCGTACCATCTTACCCTGCCGCCCCGATGCCTTTCGTGTCAATTGGCTTCGCTCCGCCGGCTCCGCTCCGCCACCGTGCTGTTGAGCAGCCTCAACCTCAATTTGTAATCTAAAACCAAACGTAAGTGAACGCTCTGGCCTCTGTATATCCGTTTTCACCCGTATATTACATATTTTCGGCGACATAATCCGGAAATGAACCTGATAACCACAGCGTACGAGGTAGGACGACTGCGTCCGAATCCAACGAGTGTCGTCTGCTTCGGTTCGGCCGGGTCTCGCTCGCTGGGCCGGCCGGCCGACGCACGGCCAGAGCGTGGCACCAGCACCAGCCACCGCCCGACTTGCCAGCGTTCGCTCTCTCTCGCACACAGAGCGCCGAGACCCGCCAGACCCGCCCGTTGCCGATCTTTATCCCGGTGACGCTGCGGCTGCTCATCTCGCAACGGGTCTCGGTGGCTACAGAAGTAGCGTGGCGCATCGAGAAACTGTGGGATTTGTGTTCAACTCCCGCCTCCGTCTCAATGATTTTGACGACCATTTCCATATTTGATGGTGAATACTGCTCTGCACTTCATCCAAGAGCACAGCTCAAGAACACAAATCAAGTATTGCTCTGGCATTGAGACAAGAACAGCCTTTTCTGGGTGTACCTCCTCCGCGCAACCCGGAGATTTGAATCCTCGGGCCGCGCGGAGTGCTGCTGCGCGCTGCGCTGTGTGACCCGACTAAAGAATCGTGACATATCGTCAGCGAGAGCTAAGCCTCCAGAAATTCTCCACCTGACCTCCACCTGACCTTAACTGACCTTTTCACGGCCCTTCGACTGACTTTACCGAACGGTAACTGACGAAGCCTGATCAAAGCTGATTATGACTCTCATTGAAACTAACTTTGAAGTTCGACGGACGTTTCCGATAGTAAGATTTCTACCGGACTCAGTCACAAGTTGAGACCAGTTTGCTGACCATCGGCTGAGACTCCCATCGACATATGAAGTTAATGGTTGATAATAAGCAGCCACTGCCGCAACTGACTGTAGTTTGCAACCACCTGACGAGCGCAGAGAAAAAAAATCATCAACCTCGCTAATAAAAAGTCACAAACACCGACTGACTTTGACTCTCATTGAAACTGTCTTTGAAATTCCACGGACGTTTCCGATAGTCAGTAAGTCTTCTACCGAATTCAGTTTCAAATTAGGACCGAATTTCGCTGAACATCGACTGAAACTCATGCTCGCCAACATGCAGTTCATATTCTGACTTAAGCAGCCTTTTGTAACGCCTGATTGTTGTCAGCCTCTGGCTGGTTTGGTCCGTCGGTCGTTTGCAGTCGAAAACAGGAAACCGTCAGTCCGGCACTCAGATGAAATCAATCGGTCTCAGTTCCCAGTTATGATTTGAACTGATATCAGCAAAATATAAACTGACTTCACTAGAGTGGCCGGAGCAGTCAATGCATGGCAATAATCTTGCCAAGTACACATAAATGCAGTTCAATTTGCATAAAATCACTTCGTCTCAGCCACGATCAGGCAGCGCAGCTAGCGATGAATAATAGTCAGTTCCCATTTTATCTAAGGGTAAGGTCACGTAGAGATTCGGGTATTCCTGGGTATTCCCGAGAGGTCCACAACTCGAGACAATCAGTGTACACATTTCGAGACAATCAAAAACAATCATCACTTACAAATCTTAAAAACTGCATTAGAATGAGGCCTTGGGCTTCATTTAAGGGCTTAAAACGGCCGTAAAAGGCTCTAACCAGTCTGAAATTTCAAATTTTCTGCAAATTAGGTGGAAAAATCGACACAATCAGCACAATCAGTGTACACTTTGGGGAAGTGTCGTGGACCCCTCGGGTACTCCTCTCCCGTTTCCCGATCGTGGCGGGGTGGCATTGCGCGACGGGGAATAAGGATTTTATTGAGGGGGGAGGTGGGGAATTCAGGACCCCCCTCCGTCGGCGTTCCCGCGATAAGTAACATCTATACAATAATTACCCACGCAACGCTTATTCTGTCCGGGAACTCTCACTGTACCGCTCAAGTCACGCGTTTTGCCTTTATGTCAGAGGCTACACTGAGAAAAATCTTTGGCTCCTGGACCAAAGGGTAGTTTTGTGCGTTCCACCTGGACCCTACATCTAAAACGTTTAATCCGTAGGTCTAAACTCTATAGACACGGGAGCAAAACTCTACACACAGGCGTTAATCGTTTAGTGTCTGGCGCTAATCGTTTAGTGCGTTCCCAGACTTTTGGCCTGGGGACTAAACGTCCTGTGCCCAGAGCCAAAAATTTTTCTCAGTGTATGAGGCCCGCTGCGGGGCTTGATGGGTACGTGGGGGGGGGGGGGTCGGGACGGTACTGAGGGATCATATGCACATAAGATTAGGTCACCTGACCCCTCAGACCGATTTCCGGCTGCGTCCGAACGCATTGTAGTTACTTTATACCGTTTTAAGAGAATTTTTCAAACTTTGACCCGCCTGAGGCACAGCTAAATGAAGTCCGAAAAATCTGAAAAAATTCACAGGAGGTACCCTTCGAACATACAACAAGATGGCACCGTGAACCGGTCGCTATCGAACAATCACCCATTTGAGAACAGGTCTAACCTTTTGGTCGACTCAAAAGGTCAGAAGGACGGGCCGTGCGGCAGGTCGTCGACCTGAAGCCAGGGGACGCGACCGTAGGAGGTACCGTGCCGGTGCCGCAGGAGGAGGCGGCTCCGGAGGACCCGGAAGTCGACCGCTTCTCCGCCGGTCAAGGCGTATCAAAGAGAAGGAGATGCAGGCTCCACCCTAGAGCTGAGCGGGTTGCCTTGCGCCGCCCTGAGGAGGATAGGTGTTCAAGGGGTGAGGGCAGCTGTCGGGGAAGATGCTAGAGAGAGACAGACATAGTTTCAGAGATAGTTTTCATTATTCCGCCGAAAGTAAACCGATTTTGATGAAATACACGCTATAATTACTGTCATGGTATTATGGCAACGTGAGTTGAAGTGTTTTTTTTTTTAAATGAAAACGCGAAATTTCGTAAACGACCTACCCTCTATATAGCTCTGTCTCTCTCTAGCATCTTCTTGGCAGCTTCGGACACACTGTTTTCCGACTTTTAAGGGTTAATGCTTGTTGTTTTTGGAAAATGTGAACGCTAACCAGGATAACTTGGTTCTTTCACTACATATATGCGTTGAGTATTTGAACCTAGCGCAATTGGTTTAAGCGTGGTAGTCGGAAATAAATAGGTGTGCACGGCCCGTTGCTACTCCATGTAAGCTGTCCTCCCTCCATGGCGCCGCTGAGCCTGGTTCGTCGACGTGCCGGACGACCAGGGCGAGGGGAGAGCGGGGGAGAGACTGGACGGTCGGACTGGGGAGACGGAGAGTGGCAGGGCAGGTTTGCGGAAGCACGACGAGGAGGACAGACCCAGAGTGGGAAGTCGGAAGTTGGGCAGACTAGCCGAAGGCTTGGCCGAAGGCTTGGCCGAAGGGCAGACGCCACGTTGTTACCCGGTCCGGTTAACCCGGCCGTTTCGTCGTAAAAGTAGCGTCCCGTGACAGTGTTGAGTGTCGGCAGAAAGTAGCCTCTCCCGTGGGCCTCGGCGCAGCGGTTAACGGCGTGGGTTGCAGGTGACCGAGACGAGCCGTGGGCTGAAGGGACCCGTCGTCAGGATGGGGACCCGGGGCTAGGCATAGGCAATCCGAGGCCGGGCCAGCCTTGACGACCGACGACGACCTGGAGGGCAGCGCCGGCGATGCCGGTGACTGCAAGAGCTCCGGCGTGGCGGGGCGGCCATAGTGGCCAGCCAGTGGTGCACCGTCTCCTTGCAACCTTCTCTGCAGAAGCTAGACCCATCAGAAGTCGCTATCGTTGTGTATATTGATGTGTAAATACCGACGCCAGTAATGAATCTTGTAATGCCCGGCCATGATGGCCGAATGTTAATCGCCTCGTAGGTTTGGCTGAGTCGAACCCCTGCGCCGCGTCCCGGTTAACTTCAGGATGGAGTTCTTTAATTAATTTTCTGGCCCGTAGTGGTGTGGGCCCGAGGGCCCGAGGGCCCGGGAGGGAGGCAAGTGTATCCGTGTCTCGCGGTGCACTCCCCTCGCGGGTCCTCAGAATCCCCTATTTTCGAGGCTTATAGTCTTCAATTAATATTGGGTAAGCGGAGGCATGGGTCGGCTCGGCTCGACAACATTTAGATCAGTACCAGTTTTATCTCTCTTGTGTGGTTATCTGAGGGTTCCTGGTTCAATTTCTCGATTTCGCCCAAGTTAAAATACAGTTGCAATTTAATTATTTAGTGACGATTGTCCCCCCTTACAGGGATTTGTTTATGACAAAAAATTATCACATGTAAAATTGTGAGGTCCACACGGTCGCCGAAATGTGTTTTTATCCAAGTTTATTCTTATGGTAATAAATTTATGATGCAAGCGTCTCTGAAACAACCGAATTATTTCTCTTGAAGGGTAATTGTGGACTTTAGGGGCTCCACCACCTATAAAGACATGGCCGGTACCGTTGGAACCGGCTCAACGCCTAGAATTGGAATATGCCAATCATATACGGCGCTCTTCAATCTCTTTATTTAAAAAAATAAAAATATGAGACGACCTAACCTGTCACAGTGCTCAGGAACACGGGTATTTCGGACACATTTCTGCATGATTATTCATCAAACGATGTGAAACGTCGTTTTCAAGTATAGCCTTTTCTCAGGGAAGACTTTTGGTACACACTTTCGCGTTTAACTTAGAGAAACCAAACACCATAAATCCGTCTGCTACAGCGATTCTCCCCACAGCGACGCTCGACGAGTGGTAACCCGAGGCTATGCGGCGCTACCGCAGCGCCGGACTGGTGGCCGAACACCGAACCCCGTCGGCACCGGCGTCGGCGGCTCTGTCGGGCGGAAATTAAATTTTTGGCCCTCTGCTTCTGGGAACCGTAAGAATCTGGTAGGTTTACGCTTTAGTCTGATAAACATAAATTGCAACCATTCACACCTCAACAGTTGTGACTATCAATTTGAACTAAATATATGTAAACTAATTTTGTCAGTGACAGATGTACAGGTAGTGCACTTGAGTGATTGAACCACAAGCTCTATAGGTATGTGAAAATATCACAACATCAATGAATCGTTTGCCCAACACCCACGCCACAAAAAGCAACAAATTGGGAATAAATCTTCCTAGTTTAAGTCCAAAGTTACATACAAGTAGATATAACAGAGCCAAATAGGTGGCCTAATCAACTAAAAATTAAGAAAGTAAATATTTAGGCTCTGACCAAGCAAAGATTAAAGAATAAGCTTCCGTTAGCCCCAGATAAGATACTAACCAAGTAACGGAAAGTACTTCCATTGCTGTTAGGGCAGAACGGACCACAAATTTCAATTAAAAACAAGTAATGTGACCTGAACTTCACCCTGCAAAAGTTTACTATACTCGGGTGGATTTAGACCGTGAAGCTCGACGGTGAAGCCGATGGCGCTCATCACTTGTTTTGGGTCCGTTCAACTGTTTTGGACACCGAAAGCGACCAAAAGCGACCGAAACAAATGACGAGCGCACGGAAGCGACCGAAACCGACCCAAAAACAAGTGATGGGCGCCTTCAAACGGTCGACCACACCCGCTAGGGTGCTCTGTCTGTTTCGCGCGAGCTGTTAACGCGCTAAGTATGAGCATTCAAACTCCAAAACAGGAATTAAACCAATACGACGTAATGTAAGGCTATCCTCAGGTCCTCATCTCTGTGCGCCCCGTCTACGAGTGAGGTAAGGATGTGAAAAGAATTACCGAAAGCTGTAATAGCATGGGCAGGAACGGATTATGTTTTCTTTTTAAGTTCTCCAATGAACCCCGGCACTTGATAGAAGTTTAGGTTCTGAGGGCTGCAACCATCTTAACCACTCGCCAGTCTTCGCCAATGAATTCAAAAGTTCAATATATTTCAAGTAGAATTATGGATTAAGTTAATGCTGAAGGTTGGTCAAACATACTCAATATGTGAAAATGAATAGAAATGAGGACTCGACTCGAAGAAAGAAAGCATTTTCTACTGTCACTTTGAGCCAGATATGGTTTGTGACTTTCTCTTTAATTTCCCCGAGGAAATCTTTCTCAGACATTTGATGAACGTTTGGGATCTCAGGGCTGAAACTTCCACGCCAATCCAATCCAATAAATTAAACGTACAAAATATTTGAAGTAGAAGTATGGATTTAATTTTTGCTGCAGGATGGTATTACCACAGTATTACAAGACAGTTCAGAGGTGTTTCAGAAAACGTGCACAGCATACAGCAGAAAATTTACAACTCATACAATTAAAAATTCAATTAACAGAATCAAAATTCACTTGTGACATTTCAATGTGAAGTCATCAAAGTACACTGCCAAATTTACAACTTACAGTTCGAAACTGCATAAACTAATAGAACAGAATTACATCAGTACACCATAGCATTTCAGAGGTACCATACAGGACACATGTACAAGGGTACTACAACAGTAACTCGCCCCTTGGCTAAGCACTATGGGGCTTTAAAATTGGCAAAAAAAAGAGAGAACAAAGGAACAAGTGCTCAACAAGTATTATAAGGCCACATCATGCCTTAAAATTAGCAAAAAAAAATTCACAACAAGAAAACATTACTAGCCTGGCCCTGGCCTGGGCTCGGACACCACTATGACATGACAAAGTCACCAGAAAACAAGGACGATCACTGGCCCGTGCTGGGGCAGGAGTTGAACATGACAAAGTCTCAAAAAAAAGGGAAAAAAACGACCATTTATGCGCTTGGTATTGCAGCACATTACCATGTGAAAACACACAAAAAAAAAATAGAAGAAAAGAACAATCACTGGTTCGTGCTGGGGTGCAGAAGTTAGAACATGACAAGGTCACCAAAAAAGGGAGAAAAACCACAATTTTGCCTTTGCCATTGCAGCACTTAAACATGAGAAAACTCACAAGAAACAGAACAAAAAAAGACCAAGTATTTTTGCGCTTGGCATTGCAGCACAAACACACGTGAAGACACGCGCAAAAAAAAACAAAAAAACAACCATTTATGCGCCTGGCATTGCAGCACATTGAAATGTGAAAACACACAAAAAAAAATAGAAAAAAAGAACAATCACTGGCCCGTGCTGGGGCAGACGTGAAACACACGCAAAAAAAATGGAAAAAAAAACATCACTGGCCTATGGTGGGGCAGAGGTCCAACATGACAAAGTCACAAAAAAAAAAAGAAAAAAAAAACACATTTTTGCCCTTCTTTGGGCAGCACTTTGTCACAAAAAGTCATCAAGGAAAAAAAAAAAAAAAAACACACAATTTTGCCCTCGCTGGGGCAGCACTTTGAGTAAAAAAAAAAAAAAAAAAAAAAAAAACTTGAAGGGGCCCTTGGCTGGGGCAGCACTTTGAAATAATTTAAAAAAAAGGAAAAAAAAAACACACAGGGGCTCTAGGCCGGGGGATCCTCCCCAGCGTCCTGATGCGGAGCATCAGCGGGCACAGGAGGGTGCTCCTGGCCTTGACGCTGCCGGTACCGCTGGAGCAGCACGGGGCCTTGCCGCCTGACAATGTCCTGCATTAAATCTTGCAGCTCGAAGGCCACCTCTTCGGGGTACCTCCCCAGGCGGGCCGCCATGTTGACCGCCCAGCCCATGTTTTGGTCCTGCGGCTGGACAGGCCGCCGGTTCAGCTCCTGGATGATGGCATCCTCCAGGGCGCCCTCCAGCCGGTCGTTGGCCCGCCTTGCGATGGCCCTTCCGCCCCTTCCCCCTGCAGGGACAGCCGCAGCAGCAGCTGCGACATCCACTACAGGGAGACGGCGGGGCCCTCCACGGTCAACAGCAGGACCTCTGCCGCGCGCAGGAGCACGGCCACCGCCACGGGGTGCTGCAGGCTGCTGCGCTGCAGGCTGTTCGTCGGCGGGGACTGCGTCGGCGGGGACTTCGTCGAGGACGTCGCCGTCGTCGTCGCCGTCAACATTGGGGCGTCGACGCTCCTCCCGCAGACGGTCCCGCTCGGCGTACCCCTGCTGCAGCAGCCCCTGCCGGTACTCCGCCCTGTCGACCCTCTCCACGTCGACTGCTGCAGCGCCATCCTGGTCCACCGGGGCTGGAGGCGGTACGGGGAGGCGCACAGCCAGCCTCACCGGTGCAGCAGGTGGACGCGGTGCGGGGTGAGGTGGAGCCCGCACTGCAGCAGCAGCAGGAGGTCCAGGGAGGCGTGGAGCAGGAGGTCCAGGGAGGCGTGGACGGATGACGGGGAAAGGCACAGCCCTGAAACGCTGCAGGCCGGTCGGCGTGCGGACCACCACCATCCGCGCCTGTCCCGTCGCAGAGGCAGCCGGCGGCCGCACCGTCCCGGAAGGCCCCGCGCCTCCAACGACGGCGATGCCGTCCGCTCGGCGCTTCACCGCCGGCGCTGGCGCCACCCTGACGACGGACACTTCGTCCATCCGTGCCGGATCCACGGCAACCACTTTGGGCTGCTGCAGTCCGGCCGGCGCGTCCCCCAGCACCACGTCCTGCGAGGCAGCCACGAACAACGCTTCCGCATCGTCCTGTAAACAAAACAACGCACCCATTAGATCCCGTACGGCAATACAGTATTCCGGAGAAGCGCAAAACGGAAGTAAGAAGTGGGGGACAAGAAAACAGGAAGGAGTTTGGTTGTCAAAACGAAACGCATTTTACTCACCCCAGCTGACACAGTCGACGAGCCGTCGTCGTCGTCCGGCCCCATGGTGCTCTCCAGCTCCTCGTCGCCCTCGCCGTCGTTGAGGAACGACAGCTCCGCGGCGAACTTAGGAGGGTCCGGCACCTCGTCGGCACCCATGCCGCTCCTGCGCAAGGCATGGCGGCGCATGGCTTGCCGGAAGTTCGTTCGAACCCGCAGCCATTGGGCTTTGCATTCTTGCGCTGATGGTAAAAAATAGACACTTCAATTGGGGCTCACACGCGCCACGTTGGAATGGACAGGGGCCACAGCACTATACTCACGTGTGTCGCGCAACAACGCCCCAATCTCGGCCCAAGCCTGCTCCTTCTTCGCCTTTGACTTATATCCGCCAAATTGCGGATTCCACAACAGCGGACGCTTCTTCACCAGGGCTATCAGCGACACCAGCCACTGCTCCTCAGCAGCCTCCAACGCGGTGGCCATCGCGACGATGCGTTCACCACGAGTGACGACTTGATAGTGACTTTGTTTGGCGACGAATGGGACCAGGAAGGGTGCGTAAGGAAAAGGTGTTGCGTTGCGTTCGAGAGTGGCGTGGGGCGGAGCAGGGCGGGGCGGGGCGGCAGGCCACTGCTGACCAGAGTGCGGGTCAGTGGCAAGGCATGCAGTGTAATAATCGCAATTCGGTTCTTCGCACTGTGCCGAGACAAACTCGGTTTTACGGGTTTAGCCGTTGCTATAGCAAATTAAATGAGAGCAGCGCCTAATTTCACAGGGCGTTCCCTCGTAGATGGAGAGGGGCGGGGGGGGGGGGGGGGGGAGCAGTGGCCGGCCGTTCTGCGGTCGGGACTGCCACCGTCTGGGATACATCCGAGTCGTTCCGGCCTGTGCTGGGATGAGAGCGCCTCGGACGTATCCGCTTGTACCCTACCCAGCCCAGCTCCCCGCCTGCCTAGCTGCAGCGGGGGCCGGGCCGGTAGAGCTGACGTGAACTTGATTCGGATCCGGATGTGGACGGCCACTGGGGTCGGTCTGCCGCCCCGCTGGGGGTCCTGGGTACAGGCGGGGGCCTGGATGCGGTGTGTGGACACGAGAGTCGACAGGCCGGTGGCCGTTCTCGGGGAACAACGCCCCCTGAGCGCCTCCTGGGCGTATCCCCGTATCCCCGACGTATCACTTCCAGTCGACAGGCACATCCTTTTGAAGGCTCGGGGGGGGGGGGGGGGGGGGGGGCAACAACAGCAGCAGCTGCGTGCGTTCGGGGCGCACAATTGCAGTGCCCAGGCCAGGTTCCTGGACTTCCCCGTGCAAATGTGGGGCTAGGGGGGGGGGGGGCTTTGGCACTCGCGGATGCCTCGGGTGATTGGTGGGTCCTCAACTCTGGGCTAACATGGGGAAAAGGGGAGGGGGAAGGGTGATCGTTTGGCCTCATGCGATGCTAATTCAGATGCTGTCTAAAACGTTTACAAATCCGTGCCATCTGCCTTGTCTTCAATAAATCAAGATTTCCGATACATTATCAAAATATCCCAGGGAAGTACCACCTATCTATTTCGACAAATTCAAGCTCCGGAAGTAGGGGTTCGTATGTCATGGGGGCTTTCCCTCCAAAGAGTCAAGCTTTGCGTACCCAGGCCACAAAGCGCCCAAGTGGGCTATGCTAGGGAAAGGCACGACTGGGGGACGCGTTTTGTCCCCACGGCCACAGTTCCTAACGCCGACATGTGGCAACGTTGCCTCCGGATCTCCGCCGCCCTCACCCCGACCCTCATACCCCTTTCACCCACCCCTTTCCCCGTTGTTTTCTTGCGTGGTTGGGACCGTCGAATCGGTCATTCTCGCATCGGTTCTGAAGCACTACATTGCTCTCTCATCATGGTGGTGAGCAGGTGGCTTGCGCGCCTTGCGCTGATTCAGTCGCTGTTGCAAAGAAAGCGTTTTCACGAAACCCACATCGAGGTTCCACAGTTCTTCGGAGGTGAGTAGTCAGATCGTGGGTTCTTGTCGCGGTGGTTGTGGTGCTTGTTTGTGTGCACCACATGGTGACCGTCCAAGTCCTCGGCCTAATCTCTCCTGCCATAGCAGACCACGACCTTCGCCTGCGGAGGCTCTTGCTCATGCGGCTGGTGCAGTTCCGGACCCGGCGTCTGGCCGCCCTTCGTCTGCGACGTCCCCGTCGTTGGCGGAGGCGCCCGACCTGGCGCAACCGGATGCAGCACGGCGCGTGGCGCATCACTGTCAACACCATGCTGCAGGAGGACCCGGAGGTGTTTTTCTCGTACTTCCGGATGACGCCGCCGGTCTTCCAGGAGCTGCTCGCTCGTCTGGCTCCTCGCCTTCAGCGCGTTCGCCAATTTGGCTACCTGCCGCCCGGCGAACGGTTGGCCCTGACACTTCAGTGAGTACCGCCATGTGCTGGTGAATGTGCCCCTCGCACGACCCCCTGTGGAGCTCACGTTTTCAATGGCTTCTGCTATCTTTTGCAGTTACCTGGCGTCAGGGTCATACATGAAGTTCGCGGGGGCGTTCTTCTGTGTGCCGGCCAGCACGACCTCCGTGGTGATTCGGGAGACGTGCGAAGTCATCCGGGACGAGCTGCGTCCGGAAATGTTCCCGCCGCTCACCGAGGAACGTCTGGCGCAGATCATGGGGGAGTTCTGGCAGGAGTGGCAGTTTCCGAATTGCATTGGTGCTTTGGACGGGCGTCACTGCATCGTGCAGGTAAGGAAAGGGCAACGCCTCTCTTCCCACCGCCCCCCCCCCCTCCTCCCCGTTTTAAACACGTGGACCAGTTTCCCCGCTTTTCTTTCATTGGCTTTCAGCTGCCCGAACTGTCCTTGTCCCCCAAGCCCGCGCATCGATTGAAATCTCATGGTGACAATTGTTGTTCCAGAACTTTCCTGGTGGGGCCAGTGACTGGTTTAACTACAAGGAGAGCTTCAGTATGGTCATGATGGCAATGTGCGACGCCAAGTACCGGCTCACCCATGTTGATGTGGGAGGGCGCGGTCGGCGCAGCGACGGCGGTCTTTGGGACCTGTCCCCGCTGCGGAGGGCCATTGACGATGGCACGCAGCCGCTGCCTCCGCCGTCCCAGCTGCCTGGCGGGTGGGCGACTGTGCCGCCAGTCATAGTGGCTGATGCGGCCTTCCCCATCGGCCCGCACCTGATGAAGCCGTTCGGCGGCAATTTCCTGCCAGATGAAAAAATCATTTTCAACTATCGGTAAGATTATTTGAAATCGGTGCAAAGAAGGGCACGGGAATCGACACGCCCTCCGAATTCTCGGCTGTATTTAAGTGCATCTAACTTACCTGTATCTTGGCACTTGCAGATTATCCAGAGCGCGGAGGATGATCGAGGCCGTTTTCGGCATCTTGTCAGCGCGGTGGCGGGTCCTGCGGAGGGCGTTTGTGGCGAGCCAGAGGACTGCCAGGGCCGTCATCTGGGCTTGCTGCTGCCTCCACAACCTCCTCATCCTCAGCGAGGAGAACGTCCCCGAACACCAGCGGTGGTACGCTCCTCCTGACCTGAGGAACGCCCAGGAGTTCGAGGACGACGACCAGCTGCCTCGGTTCAGGGAGGAAGAGTTCGAGGATGAGGATGGAGAAGCCATCCGAGAACTGTTCGTGGACTTCTTCCTGGGCCCTGGAAGTGTTCCTTGGCAGTGGGAGCATCTTCTGAATCCTTAGTTGTGTTTCTTTTTTTTTGTGTGTGTGATTGGTCGTGTTTCAACTGCTGCCCAAGCAAGGCCCGCTAAGTGTTCTTTTTTTTCCTTGTTTTTTTCTTTTACTTTTGTCTTGACAAAGTGCTGCCCAAAGAAGGGCAAAAATGTGTTTTTTTTTTTTTTTTTTTTTTTGTGACTTTGTCATGTTGGACCTCTGCCCCACCATAGGCCAGTGATGTTTTTTTTTTCCATTTTTTTTGCGTGTGTTTCACGTCTGCCCCAGCACGGGCCAGTGATTGTTCTTTTTTTCTATTTTTTTTTGTGTGTTTTCACATTTCAATGTGCTGCAATGCCAGGCGCATAAATGGTTGTTTTTTTGTTTTTTTTTGCGCGTGTCTTCACGTGTGTTTGTGCTGCAATGCCAAGCGCAAAAATACTTGGTCTTTTTTTGTTCTGTTTCTTGTGAGTTTTCTCATGTTTAAGTGCTGCAATGGCAAAGGCAAAATTGTGGTTTTTCTCCCTTTTTTGGTGACCTTGTCATGTTCTAACTTCTGCACCCCAGCACGAACCAGTGATTGTTCTTTTCTTCTATTTTTTTTTTGTGTGTTTTCACATGGTAATGTGCTGCAATACCAAGCGCATAAATGGTCGTTTTTTTCCCTTTTTTTGAGACTTTGTCATGTTCAACTCCTGCCCCAGCACGGGCCAGTGATCGTCCTTGTTTTCTGGTGACTTTGTCATGTCATAGTGGTGTCCGAGCCCAGGCCAGGGCCAGGCTAGTAATGTTTTCTTGTTGTGAATTTTTTTTTGCTAATTTTAAGGCATGATGTGGCCTTATAATACTTGTTGAGCACTTGTTCCTTTGTTCTCTCTTTTTTTTTGCCACTTTTAAAGCCCCATAGTGCTTAGCCAAGGGGCGAGTTACTGTTGTAGTACCCTTGTACATGTGTCCTGTATGGTACCTCTGAAATGCTATGGTGTACTGATGTAATTCTGTTCTATTAGTTTATGCAGTTTCGAACTGTAAGTTGTAAATTTGGCAGTGTACTTTGATGACTTCACATTGAAATGTCACAAGTGAATTTTGATTCTGTTAATTGAATTTTTAATTGTATGAGTTGTAAATTTTCTGCTGTATGCTGTGCACGTTTTCTGAAACACCTCTGAACTGTCTTGTAATACTGTGGTAATACCATCCTGCAGCAAAAATTAAATCCATACTTCTACTTCAAATATTTTGTACGTTTAATTTATTGGATTGGATTGGCGTGGAAGTTTCAGCCCTGAGATCCCAAACGTTCATCAAATGTCTGAGAAATATTTCCTCGGGGAAATTAAAGAGAAAGTCACAAACCATATCTGGCTCAAAGTGACAGTAGAAAATGCCTTCTTTCTTGGAGTCAGTCCTCATTTCTATTTATTTTTACACATTGAGTATTTTTGACCGACCTTCAGCATTAATTGATCCATAATTCTGCTTGAAATATTGTGCACCTAAACCTTTTAAGTGCCGTGGTGAAATATTTCCATCAAGAAATTGAATGAAAAATACAATAAAACAGAAAGCACCTCTGGCCAGTGAAAAATGAGGCCAACTGCTCAAAGTATTAAAAGTTACTATTTCGCGCAAATCGACCTCAGTTCTCTAAGTCTATGCAAATCGTCTAAGAGCAACGATGGGAGCAGTTAGGCTCCGACCTGCTTTGAATTTTGTCCGCGCTATTCATTTGTTCGGTGTCCAGGTCTTCTTTTGTTCGGTGTCTGCGTCTTCGTTTGTTCGCACCGTCGCCAGCCTGATGCTCGGTCGCTTGTCACTTGTCACCGTACAACTGCATGGTTTGAAATTTGGTGCGCGTTTGGCATTTGTTCGCACCGCATCGACTTCGCCAACTACACGAACGGACCCAAAACAAGTGATGAGCGCCATCGGCTTCACCGTCGAGCTTCACGGTCTAAATCCACCCTATTGGATGGTCCTGGAAAAGCCTATAGCCGCGTCCCTCAGAATACAGTAGATATGATATATGAGTGTAAACTTGTATCAGGACCTTAAATCTCATCGTGCGCAACGCTTCGATACTTCACATCAGTGTTTCTTTGGGAATTATTGGTCGAAACGGGCTGAAAACTGCGGGGTCAGCCGTGCGGAACGTAACCCTAACCTGTAACTTACGTAACCAAGCACGCAAGGTTAGAATTCTTTGTATCTTCGTGTAACTGTTTCAGTGAAAAGACATAGGTCATGCTAAACGTATTCTCTGGTTTCAGAAACTGAATCTAACAACTGCATCAACATGAAAGTAGAGCTGCAAAGTAAATCGAAATGGAAACCAGAGGCAGCCAGCAGATAACGTTCGTACTAGGACGGCGTTGCCGGTAAGCCTGCTGCTTGGTCAGTTTTACAATGTTTTATCTGATTTGTCAGGTGAAGTGTTTGTTTGCCTCAATTTTAAACCATTACTTTATATTTGCGCAGTGTCGTCGTATGATCTGTTCAGTGCGGGTCTGTCTTGGTTCGTCTGCCTCATTATTCCCTGTAAGGTAGGCTTCGACGTCCTAACCTCAACCAATAGAGTATGCATCTTTCATGCTTATCATCTTTTCGTTTAATAGGGCTTGATGCTGTTCTCTCCCTGATGTTACTCAAACTTGCATCTACTGGGTGTGTTGCTGCTGCTCCTACCAACGATTTCGTTAACAAGACCGTCACCAAAGATCTTCTGAATTACCATAAGTTTTACTGCACCTCAAGATGTGACTAAGGTGATGCAAGCCATTATATTTTTGGTACGTGAAAGTTTCTCACTCTCATGAAACAGATAACCTTCATGCTCTGGTTCAATTAATGCTTTTGCATGTTACTATGCTATTTTGTGTAGTGTTGTCTATGAATATATTGGGGAAGGCAGTGTTTAGTTATTTTACAAAGTGGGCCAAGATGATCCTTGTTGTCTGCAGACCTACTAAAATTTTTCTGAGCTTGCTCACATCCTCTCTGCTCATGCTACTCTTATGCCGTGGTCTGTTTGTAAACTGGAGTATTGTAAAAGTCTGACTTTGGTTATTGATAAACATGTCTTCCTGTTACAAAATTTGTGTATCTGCCATTTACATGGCTGCAATTGAGTTGCATTATAGATAAATAATTTGATTTTGAGGTAATATATCATCCTCGAGAGATGTATATCATTTCCGTTATCAGACACTACTTAAACATTTGTTAGTCAGCGCATGACTTACGTAAAAACTAAAGTTAATGATTTCTTGTTTGGCAAGCCACTACGCTTTAAAAGTGGTACGTTTAGCCTGTTATTATTTAACCTTGTTCAAACAGACACTTTGGAGGAAATATTGTTGAGGGATGAGTGTTTAAATGATAACTAATTCCTCAAAGCTTTTTTTAATGCAAATTGAGAATGTTAAATATCTTTAATGCATGGGGAAGGCAGTGTCTTAGTTATTTTACATAGTGGGCCTTGTTGTCTGCAAACCTACTTAAATTTTTCTGAGCTTCCTCACACCCTCCCTGCTTATGCTACCCATATGCCATGGTCTGTTCGTAAACTGGAGCATCTTCAAAGTCAGACTTTGGTTATTGATAAACATGTCTTCCTGTTACGAAATTTGTATGTCTACCATTTATATGGCTACAATTGAGTTGCATTATAGATAAATAATTTGATTTTAAGGTAATATTTCATCCTTGGGTGATGTATATCATTTCCGTTATCAGACACTTCTTGAACATTTGTTAGTCAGCGCATGACCAACGTAAAAACTTAAGTTAATGATTTCTTGTTTGGCCAGCCACTCCGCTTTAAAAGTGGTACGTTTAGCCTGTAATTATTTTAACTTGTTGGCTGATTGGCTGAGCGATAGCGAAGCCCTTACCCCACTGGCCCAAAAATGTTTTGTCTGTTTGTCTGTGTGCGTGCGTGTCTGTCTGTCCGCGCGATTTCTCGAGAACGGTTCATCGTAGACGGCTCAAATTTGGACCACAATCTCCTTGCATCATACCGGAGTCAACCTCACCTCGGGGGCATCCTACCTCAGGTGCTGCTGCAGGTGCCGGTTGACAAACCAGGGCCTTCTTGTGCAGGAACTGGAACAGGGGGGCTAACTTCTAAATCGTGCCGATTTTCAAACATGAACATGGCGACCTACCCCTTCTAAAATCACCCA
Source organism: Odontothrips loti (assembly GCA_038380765.1). Lineage (NCBI taxonomy): Eukaryota > Metazoa > Arthropoda > Insecta > Thysanoptera > Thripidae > Odontothrips > Odontothrips loti. Next base: position 192,792 of record JAZGLN010000150.1, read on the forward strand.
AAGACCCAAGTCAAGATGGCGAAATCGACCCCAGGTGCTGCTGCAGGTGCTAGTGGTCAAAACGAGGCCTTCTTGGGCAGGAGCAGGAACAAATAGTAAAACTGCTAAACAAGCTGTATTTTGAGGTTAAAGAACGGAACCGACCCCGCTCAAAATACACTCAGAACTTCAATTACAATGCCAAAAACGACCCCAGGTGCTGCTGCAGGTGCGGGTTGGCAAAACTGGGCCTTCTTGTGCAGGAACTGGAACAGGAGGGCAAACTTCTAAACAAACCGTATATCAAACTTGAACATGGCGACTGACCTCTTCTAAAATCACCCAAAGACCCGAGTAAAGATGGCGAAGTCGACCCCAGGTGCTGCTGCCGGTGCTAGTGGTCAAAACAAGGCCTTCTTGTGCAGGAACTGGAACGGGAGGGCTTACTTCTAAATCGTGCCGATTTTCAAACTTTGACATGGCGAGCGACCCCTTCTAAAATCACCCAAGGACCCGAGTAAAGATGGCAAAGTCGACCCCAGGTGCTGCTGCCAGTGCTAGTGGTCAAAACAAGGCCTTCTTGGGCAGGAGCAGGAACAAATAGAAAAACTGCTAAACAAGCTGTATTTTGAGGTTAAAGATCGGAACCGGCCCCGCTTAAAATACACTCAGAACTTCAAATACAATGCCGAAAAGGACCCCAGGTGCTGCTGCAGGTGCCGGTTGGCAAAACAGGGCCTTCTTGAGCACAAACTGGAAGATGTGGGCAAACTTTTAAATCGTGCAGAATTTTAAACTTCAACATGGCCACCGCCTCCATCTAAAGTCACCCCAATACTCCATTCAACATGCCGAAATTAACCCCAGGTGATGCTGCAGGTGCTAGGGGTCAAAACAGGACCTTCTTGGGCAGGAACTGGAACGGGGGCCAAATTCTAAATCGTGCAGAATATCAAACTTAAACATGGCGAATGACCTCCTCTAAAATCACCCCAAGACTCCATTCAACATGCCGAAATCAACCCCAGGTGATGCTGCAGGTGCTAGAGGTCAAAACAGGGCCTTCTTGGGCAGGAACTGGAACGGGGTGCCAAATTCTAAATCGTGCATATTGTCAAACTTTAATATGGCGACCGACCCCCTCTTAAATCACCCTAAGACCCCATTCAAAATGCCAAATTTGACGTTTAGGTACTGCTGCAGGTGCTGGGGGCCAAACCAGGGCATTCTTGAGCAGGAGCAGGAACAAAAGGAAAAACTGCTAAAAAAAAGCAGTATTTTGAACTTAAAGATGGGAACCGATAACGCTTAAAATACACTCAGGACCTCAATCACAATCCTGAAGAAGACCCCAGGTGCTCCTGATGGTGCCAGTTGTCAAAGCCGGGCCTCCTTGGACCGGAACCGGTTAGGCTAGGGTAGGTTAGGTTTGAGCAGCATTGAGTACGGTAGAGAAGTCCACAATGAGTAGCTGAAGTTGGAGTAGGCTAGGTCAGAGTAGGGTAGGTTAGTTTAGAGTAGGGTAGGCTAGGTTAGAGTAGGAAAGGGTAGGTTAGGAAGTCCACAATGAGTAGGGGAAGTTGGAGTAGGCTAGATCAGAGTAGTGTAGGTTAGTTTAGAGTAGGGTAGGCTAGGTTAGAGTAGGGAAGGGTAGGTATGGTTGGAGTAGGCTAGGGTAAGTTAAGTTAGAGTTAAGCACGATTAAGTACGGTAGAGAAGTTCACAATACTGTGGGAGTAGGTACGTCCAGGGGTTAGGTTAGAAGCGTAGCGTCCCTCGCGCCTTAAGACCGGCGCCCGCAGGGCGCAGTACTGACTGATTAGCCCCGCAGGGTCCCACTCGTCCGGTGACAGCCGCCGGCAGGCCAAGGTAGGTGTACGCCAGGCGTGGAGGGGCGGAACAGTGGTTCGCGGTGAGCGAAGCCTGTTACGCCACGACGCGGTCTGGCGTACGCCTACCTTGTTCAAATGGACACTTTTGAGGATCTCTATTTCTCTTTTTGTTTGCACAGTTTCACTAAATTACATCCTGGCTGGGCTTCCACTAATCGCTGGCGAACATTGGACCAAATGGATGTATGTTAATAAGGTATGTATTGCTCCTAATAGACTGCGTGGTTTCCAACTTCCCTTCATATTACCAACATTTTGTTGTGTGTTCACAGGAACCCAAACGCGATGGTGTCTGCATGAAGGTCGAATGTGTGACTGAGTCTTGGCTGGACCACACGAAGGCCAAATACAGTGAGTGTCGAGGAAGTGCAGATAGTGGAGGATGACGGCAGGCCGCTTACGTTTTGCAACGCAGCCGCAGTAGCAATTGCTGTTGTTGAACTTTCTGACTTGATAGTCCCCATGTATACAACAGGAACCTGCACGGAAAAAGTCTATGGACTATTCTGCACATCCATAGGCCTATGGACAAAATTGTCACTCCAGCTATGGACGAAAATCTGATTTGTCTACAGATGGTTACAATATTGTACGTCTGGAGTCACAAATATTGTCACCGGCCTATGGACGTGCAGAATCGTCCATAACTAATAGACAAAAATGTCCATAGACTTTTTCCGTGTGGAGGTTCCTTAGGGAGGAGGTGTGTGGCTTCAAAGCCCAGACGCATAAGACAGCGTCTGGGCAGGAAGGGTTACTGAAATTTTTGGGCTTATTTTTGGCATATGGTGTAAATACTTTGTGCTATCTTTTAATTTACTAATTTTAAGTCAATTGTATATTTCGGCTTTAATTTAACCGTAAATTCAAATGTCCATTAATGTTCTTATTTATATATTTTAATTGAAGTGCATCTTATAGTATATGTAGATATGTGTGTAAATAAGTTGGAATTGTCAATATACAACTATACAATTCTGTATTTTCTGTGGACAAAACCTTTCCCACCAGCACGAGAAACTGGTATGAGAGGCACGAGACAACTTGCCGACATACACGACACGGGCCGCGCACCGCGAGCGCCTACGCACCACAAGCCTTGTGATACGGCACGAGACAACTTGCCGGCACACACGACACGGGTCAGAAGACCGGCAATCCCGATGGCACGAAGAGACGTGTGAAAGTGGCAAACCTCGAGGTCCAGCTTGCTGGTGCGGGAGGACTAGTGCACGAGGAGACATGCAAAATGTTGTCACGAGCTGCTTCCATCATTGGGTACATGTGAGCTCGTGCTAAATGACAAGAGGGAGGCTAAAAGTGTTTTCCCAAACTCTGATGACCCTAGACAGAGACAACACTAGCATTGTCTTCCCCCGAGTGGAATTACATCACAAAATGCAGAAAATATTTTTCTAGCCATGTCTGACTTGATTCAGACGAACTATACTCCTCTCTCATCTCTCTCTCTCTCTCTCTCTCTCTCTCTCTCTCTCTCATCTCTCTCTCTCTACCACCCAATAAGAGAAAATAAACCCAGGGAAAGATGCTTGGATTGAATTTAAGTTCTTCCCAGTAAGACCAGAGAGGCCTGGTGTCTTCTCATCAAAAGAGCTCTTTGATGATCAGATAAGGGCATGGGACTGCATTTTAGAAAAGGATGACAGCCGAATGCTACTAACTAATGTGTCTAACGAAACAATTGTTATACCAGAAGAGACGAAGTTGGGATTTATCAAACCAGACCAACCCCACGTATATCATATCCAAGAAGGCAAAATGGACGGAATAGTGCAACAGATCATAGCCCCCCACCACAAGCACCGCAAAGGAGAACTCCAAGAAGGGATTATAAATTAGAGGACTTTCAATTGTGTGCCAGAAGAAAAGGGAACTCAATAAACTTCTGCACGATAATTTGGTCAATTTCAGTGAGCATGGAGACTCCTTGAAAGTTTCCACTGTTTTGTAAGTAAGGCTGCCACTCAAAGAGTGAGGGCAGTAAGCGCATGTCACTACTCTTGTCCGTAAAGAAGTGAAGAAAAGACCCGCGTTGTGTTGCTAGGTTAGAATGCACTGCTCATCTTCAAGCTGCAATAAACGTCTCCCAGAGAAGCATCTGGTGTGTGCAAATAAGTGTGCACTGCACTTTATCTGTGGAGGGCTGGCCCAAACCACTTGGAACCGAAAGTCTGCGGCTGACAAAGCGGCATGGAAGTGTCCGGCCTGCAGACCGACCAAGTATCAATCCAAAAGCAGTGATGATGAGGGTGACATGGTGACTGGAAAGGAGCTAAGGAATTTCATGAAGGAAATAAAAATGGACATCAATGAAATCAAAGAGCTAAAGAAGGAATTCCAAGACCTGAAGCAAGCAGTTGAGCATGTCGGCGAGAAGTTCTGGGATGAATTAAAAAACTTGAAGGAGACCGTGGCTGAACTCAAAGCGGAAAATGCAAGTAATGTAAAAGAAGTGAATGAGATGAGGGACAAGATAAGGAATAAGGAACAATATGCAAGAAACAAAAATATTGAAATCAACGGGGTAGCCAGGATCGAGAATGAAGGTTAAGAACAGCTGCTTAACATTATGGAGAAGTTATCGAAAAAAACTCAACTCCCTTCATGAGGCATGAAGTGGATATAATTCACATGATTATGTCTGAAAACCCCAACAAGAGTGGCAATATAGTGGTACAATTCAAGACCAGAACAGACCGAAACCTTTGGCTCAGGAAGAAGTATACTGCGATCAAGAGAAAGGACATAGTGCAGCAAACAGACTCATCATCAATCATTTTCATCAATGAACATGTGACACCTGAATTTAAAGAACTTCTTGGAAAGTCAAGCAGATTGGCAAGAAGAGCAATTATAAATTTATCTGGTATGCTAATGGTAAGGTGATGGCCAAGAAAAGAGAGAAAGACACAAAGCCGATTGAAATAACTTGTTCAGAGGATCTCAAGAAATTAGAATAATTTCCTTTTCTGTTATGCTTACTCTAGTTCTAAATATTTCTGATGGCCAAGATCTCAATAAACCAATTTTCACACAGAAATGTGAATAAATTTAAAATAGCCCATGTAAATGCTCAATCTTTAGTCAACCAGGAATATTTTTCTGAGTTTTCAGATGTATTTGCTCAGTCTAATATGAATGTCATTGTAGTATAAGATACATTTAAAAAAATCCTTTTAGTGATTCTTCTGTTGAGCTTGAAGACTACAAGCTGTTCAGAAATGACAGAGAAGGTGCTATGTGTGGGGGAATTGCTGCTTATGTCCACCAAAAAAAAAAAATAACTGTAGAGTTACATTTAAATCAAATAATGTGTATTTGGGTAAGCCTAAGCCAGAATATGTACTCCTGCAGATTATGTGGTTAAATTATAAAGTTCTTATGGCCTGTGTTTATCGCCCACCTAAATCTAGTCAAGCTAGTCATGAGAATCTAGTGAATGATATTTATGAAAATATGTTCAACTATGACTACCTCTTCATGGCTGGTGATATTAATGCAGGCTTTGGCAGCGAAAATTATGAGAGTATGAGTGTCTGTGAACTTCTGAGTAGTACTGAAAGTAACTTAGATTTAATTTCTTGTAATTGCCCGGAACTTCTGATGGAATCTGGTCAGGATAGTGTGCCAAGTTTGTCTGGGCATGATGCCATCTTTGCTGCATTTAACCTGCCCATACCTGTGAGTAAAGAAAGAATGGTTTATTTCCGAGACCTTAAATTCTTTGATTTCGATGCTTTCATGGAAGATGCTATAAACCAGCCTTGGCATGACATTGTGGAATGAAAGACTGCTGATGAGAAAGTAGAAATGTTTAATAGTTTACTACTGCAACTGAATGATAAACATGCGCCCATAAAAACTGTGGTTAGCAAGCATAAGCCCATTCCATGGATTGATGATGTTATTAAATTAATTAGAAAAATAAGGGATGGACTCTATGTTAAGTACTGTGATGAAAAGAAAAAGAGAAGAAAATGTCAGGATAGGATTGATGAGGCCTGGGACAATTTTAAAAAAGGCCAGGAATGTTGTTAACCAAGCCAAAAGGAGTGCTAAACTTAGGTATATGCACTCAGTTTTCAATAAGGCTATTACATCTAAGGCAATGTGCAATGAAGTTAAAAAATACTATTACACTTCGTGAAATACTGGTAGGCCCGAAGTGTCACAAAAATGGATTTGGATTCAATTTTTATATTTCTTTATATTAGTTATTCGGAATTTTTTTTGGTTAGCTCTTAATTTTCAATAACGGAGGAAACTTAGGTGATATGGAGTTTTGAAGTTTTTGTTTTTTTGTTTTGTTTTTTAAACAATTTTTACTTCGAAATGCAGGTGAGACAGACGGGAAGACACCGCGTTATACGGGAAATGTCATCGTGTACAGCGACTGAAACACATTATGTAAAACGGGAAATGTGAGGGGAATTGTGGCGAGAATTCATTGTCGATAGGTTGGCTGGTCGCGGCGCGGCCCGCGGCCCCCTAGTTCTCACTGGCACTGACCGGTCGGCACATCGACAATGTTCTGCTCTGAGGCTTGTGCCTCTCGTGCATACTCTAGGGTCCGAAGCGGTCGCGACTCTCGAGTTGCCTCCCTTTTAACCAGGGCTCGACTCGGCTCGGCACATCAACAATAAGGGCTGTTTCACAAGAAAGGGGGAGGTCCGATTTTTGGCGTGGCAGGAGAAGGATGGATGATACTATCGCAGACAGTTGACGAGCCGAGCACGCTAGCTCTGTCTTTTTCTTTCGCTATTGGATGAAGTGAGAAAGCTGAATTTGAACTCGGGTTTGAGACTGTCTGCTGCATTTCTGGAGTGTAAAATAACGTCCGACGCCTTTGTATGGGTACTATGCGAAAGTCAGGAAGGTCTGAAAAACTTCTCACCGAGACTTTCGGTTTTGGCGTAAGGGGCTCCATAGGAAATTAAAAAAATACTCTATCACTGTGTGAGATACTGGTAGGCCCGGAGTTTCACGGGGATTGGGTTAAAATAGACGTTAAGTTTATATTTTGTTCTTTTTGGTTTTGTTTGCTTTATTTAATTCTTTAATTCATGGAGTGAGGATTTCACTTGAGCCTTGTTTCAGGTTTGGGGTGGTTATAGGGGTGGTTATACAAGTTAAGTTTTTTGTTCTGGTTTTGTTTGCTTTCTTTCTTTTAAATTCAAGGAATGAGGATTTTGGTTGAGCCTTGTTTCAGTTTTGGGGTGGTTCGGGGTGGTTTGTATCTCCTTCGAGAGGGAGAGGGAGTAGTTGAAGAGCTAGGGCGTCTAGGTAGCGGTCAGTGTAACGCTTGCATTCTCATACGCGGGCCGCCTAGCGCTAGCCTCCTGCAAGGCTCTCGCACTGTTGTCCCCCCCCCCCCCCCCCCCACCACCGGTCCCAAACGGTTCTGACTCTTGAGTCGCCTCCCTTGAAGCGGGGCCTCGGCTTGCCTCGGCTCGGCTCGCCACATCGACAATGGGTACCCAGCAAAGGCTACGCAACAAAAAGAAGGACGTCCGATTTGGCTGTGCTCTAGAGAAGGACAGAATGATACTGAGTCAGGCAGAGGTTGCTGATGCAGCCTGCTGACGAGTCGAGCATAGCTCGTCTAGGCGTTGTTACAGTAGCTCTGTCTCTTGCTATCACCATTGGATGGAGAGGGCAAGCTGAAGTTTGAAGTGGTTTTTCTGATCACTATGATATTTTTTGAATGTAACAACATGCTACACTATTTAATACGACTATTGTCCGTAATTCTGTTAGACAGATTTTTGATCGTTTAGATCGTTTTGATTTTGGACTAGTGGTGCCTGTTGACGAGGTGCTCTGTCTCTTACTTTCCCCATTGAAAGGAGTGAGAAAGCCGACTTTAAAACTCGTTTTTAAACGGTGTGTGATATTTTTGAAGTGTAAAGACACGTCAGCGTGTCTTGTACGAGTACCCTTCGATAATCTAGAGAGTTCGAAAAACTTCTGTCAGAGGGCCATATGGGGCTATGCTTCCAAGAAAAAAAATACTATTACACTTCGTGAAATACTGGTAGGCCCGGAGTGTCACAAAACTGGATTTAGTGCAATTTTTTAATATTTACTATATTTTGTAATTAAGAATCTTATGATTAGCTGGTAATTAATTTTTATTTACAAAGGGAACGTGAACGTGGATGACTTTAAGTTCTTTTGTTTCAACGGGAAATGTGAGGGGAATCGTGGCGAGACTTCATTGTCGATAGGTTGGCTGGTCGCGGCGCGGCCCGCAGCCCCCTAGTTCTCACTGGCACTGACCGGTGGACACATGGACAATGCTCCGCTCTGAGGGTTGCGCCTCCTGTGCATGTCCTAGGGTCCGAAGCGGTCCCGACTCTTGAGTTGCCTCTCTTTTAACCAGGGCTCGACTCGGCTCGGCACATTTACAATAAGGGCTGATTCACAAAAAAGGGAGAGGTCCGATTTTTTGCGCGGCAGGAGAAGGATGGATACTGACGCAGCCAGTTGACGAGCCGAGCACGCTAGCTCTGTCTTTTTCTTTTGCCATTAGATGGAGTGAGAAAGCTGAATTTGAACTCGGTTTTGAGACTGTCTGCTGCATTTCTGGAGTGTAAAATGACGTCCGACGCTCTTGTATGGGTATTATGTAAAAGTCAGGAAGGTCTGAAAAACTTCTCACAGAGACTTTCGGTTTTGGCGTAAGGGGCACCATAGGAAATTAAAAAAAAGTCCGATCTTGAGTGAAACTATAAGGTCACCCCGTGCCTAAAAAAAAAAAGTCCAATCTTCAGTGAAACTATAAGGTCACTCCGTGCCTAAAAATTGGGTGTACTAAATGACTCAAATATGAGGTAAGATCTTGCAGTCTCTGTGGAGGAATGAAATAATTACTATGCTGAAGTGGTGTCTGCACCAGGGTCTGAGTGTGTATCTGAAACAATAAAATACTATGATCAGCTAAAACCATAGACTGATAAGAAATTGTATTTTAAGTATGTCACTCAGAGTGACATCAGAAAAATGGTTGCATCCATGACATTCCAGTCTAAAGGTTGTGATAATTATAACTTATGTCTTCATAATGGTGTTTTTCATAGTCAGTGGAAAGCTGCTATTATTAAACCCATTCCTAAAGTAAATGACCTGAGAGAATGTAAAGATTATAGACCTGTGAGCATTTTGAGTGTACTTGGCAAGGTGTTAGAAAAGTTAGTGAATGCTCAACTCTGCGACGACCTTCATTACGATAATCTTCTCGATGCTAATCAATATGCATACCGTGGCAACCACAGCACAACTGCGCTGGTCAATGTTACAGATGATATCAGGAAAGCGATGGACGACAAAAAGCTCACTTTAATGTTGCTATTTGATTTCAGCAAAGCGTTTGATAAAGTTGACCATCAACTACTCTTGACTAAGTTGAAACGTTTTGGTCTGTCTGATAATGTGTTGTACTTCCTGAAATCATATCTTTCTGATAGAATTCAATGTGTGTCTGATTCAAATAGTTACATCTCAGACTGGCCTACTGTTGAAACAGGAGTACCACAAGGGTCTGTACTTGGTCCACTTCTTTATTGTTTGTATGTAAATGACATTGCTGAAATATTGCTTAAAATAAGTGAGCTGCCTGGTTTTAAATATCATGTGTATGCGGATGACCATGTTATTTACCTTAGCTGTTCTCTAGTGTTGACCTCCCTTCTAAGATTGAACGAGTGAACCTGGCTATTACAAACTTGGTGGACTACTCTGTAAATCACAATTTAAAACTGAATGCTGACAAGATCCAATTGATATTATTTGGTAACTGTTCTGTCTGGTAATACTGATTTACCATGTATGCCTTCTCTTAAGATAGATTTTAAAATAGTGACCTTTTCCAGTTCTGTTAAATACCTTGGTGTGTATTTGAATAGCACTTTGAATTGGCAAGAACAGGTAGACAATGTCATTAAAAAGGTCTGGAGTGCTATGCATTCACTCAGGAAAGTTGGTTATCTTCTACCTCAGAATGTAAATAAAAAACTGGTTGAGTCTCTGGTATTTCCTATATTTGACGATGGGTCTACTGTGTACCATGATTTATTTATCACCTTAGATATTAAACGTCAGAGACTTCAGAATGCCTGTGTTAGATATGTTCTTGGGCTGCCAAAATTAAAGCGCAATCATATCACGCCTTATTATAAACAGCTACAGTGGTTAAGATTACAAAATAGGAGGCGTCTCTTCTTTCTGTTAACTCTACGTAAAGTTAAATCATCTCAACAACCATATTATCTGTTTAAAAACTTCAAACCTATGTCATCTATCCATCATAGCCAAAATAGGAGAACAGGCTCAACATTTCAAATTCCACTTAATGGAACTAATAAGTATGCCAACTCATTTGCAGTTCTAGGTAGTGAATACTTCAACCAATATCAGCTTACTGATGTGGTTTCTTACAGCCAGGCAAAATTCAAGAAAATTTTCATGCTTGAAATTCTCAGTGGCTACTAGTAGTGCCTTTATTTTCCTTGTAACACTTTTTTTTTTGTGTGTGATACTGAGAGATATTGTTATATTGTGATATATCTGTGATACTCCTTGTTATTGCCATTGCTATTTCTATGTAAACTGAGAGCGGTCTGTGCACCCTTAAGGGAACTTTTCGGTTCCAAGTTGCACAACCTAAACATGAAATTAATCAAATCAAATCAAAAGATCCTTCAAAATTATACATCAACACAATTACGACCTCAGTCCACCCCAACATGCTGCAGCTACAAAAGTGATCAATCAGATGATTCAAGAAGACATATTGGAGCCGGCACTCCTTTTTAACTACCGAATTCGTATGACAACCATCAGCAGAAATCAGGTGTAGGTCCCGGCCGTCTCCGAGTGAGGGCGACACTATGAAGGGAGGGTCAGCGAAGCTAGGAGGAGGCTAGTGTGAGAATAGGAAAAATTCCAGCGCTTACAGCACTGAGTCGCCCTCGTTAACTGAACGATGAGTGTTGATAATAAATTGTTGATCAACACTTGGAAATTTAAATTTAGAAAAAAATTAAAAAGGAAAACCGGAAAGTTCTGATAATCGAACCGGCGTCCCGCCGCACGGTGAACCGCTATATTACACCGCGCGACCAAACCGACATTGTTACTTGGGTTCGCGTGGCGGACCATCACAAGCCACGGCCGCGTTGCGAGGCACCAACCAAAGCGCAGACCGATGCGAATGTGCAGCCAAGTTGGCAACACTAGGCCTCCTCATTGAACGAACAAGGGACGATTCTAAAATAAATCGGATTTGATTTGATCACATGCCCACTTGTGGACTGTAGCAGATTGGTTACGTCTGCTTTTGTTAAATGAACTGGAATTCTTTTTTAAAGTATATTGGTACTCCGCCTACTCCGTACGATGCCAATATGTCATTTTGAAACAATAAGCAGCAATGCTGAGATGATTTACATTGTGTTAATTTCCAGTTTGTTACCAAGGATTCAATTACATCGTATGATACAGAAGATGTAAAGTATAATGAAGGAACAACAGTATTTAATATATTGTAACTGAACATCAGTTCCTAAAGTTGGCACCACAGCACAACCGCGGCATAGCTCCGCCCATTTTTGTGGCGCCATCTAGTGATAATGAAATGAAACTGAATGCAGAATGTGGCAACAACGACACTTGCTGTGAGGAGAATAAAAAGTAGAATGGTCGATGCAGAGAGCTCCTCGCTCCGCTCGGGCTCAAAAAGAGAAAGGCAGTCTAGAGAGAGAGCGCAAGGTGGATAGACGGGGGTAGGCCAGTGTAAAAGAACTGTAACGACTGCATGTGCAACGACTACCATTGCTAGTGAGCCTGCTTCCATCGTCAACCTGAGAGACTCCGCTTGTGAGAGAAGCGACGAGAGACACCTGAAAGTAGCCGAGCCTTTCGGTGAGTGCACTCCCTGCAGAACCTCGTGACGTGTGGCAGCGTAAAACCATAGGTTAGTGTACAACCATTAAAACATTATTATTCCGGGAATACTCAGGCTCTCAATTCGTCACTCTCTTCGTCGCTCCTAAACTCGCAACCAAGCACAAACAAAAAATCACCAGACAACCCTAGATCCAAGAAAATTTCTTGATGTAACTCTAAGATGGGCCTGATTCAAGAAAATATTATTGAATGCTTTTTGCCTTAGTATCTGTTTTGTTTTTTCTGGGGGAAGAGCAGCTCGGGGAATCAGACGACCAAACAAGGCAGAACAACTGAGGCAGATAACGCTGAGGATGAGAGCGCAAGGAAGTCATTAATAGGCTCAAAATAAGAAAAAGGAATAGTTCAAAAAGCGTATAAGCGGTGGCGCGCTTGATTTACAATCGCACGCAAACAAACATGAACCTATGAAAGGGCCAGGACAGGCCACAAAAGTCATAAAACCCAGTGGGAATCTCATTAGTAAGGTTCGTTGCTCTAATAGAGCGACGCCTTCTTAACATCGCTTTTAGATGGCGATAAAATTTCTCGCTTTAAAAGCGAGAGCTTAACGCGTCGCTTGAAAAGGTGACTAATTGGGAACCAAACGTCTCTCGCTTAAGACCGATATACATCGCTACACGATTTAGTCCCTCACGAACATTATTCACTTCTACGATATTTTAGTGGCGCATTCCCTGCAACGGCCTTACCGACCTATGGCGATGGGAAAGACGTATAATTCGACGATGGTGTACGACGCCAAGGCGGCGTACAGGCCCCTGGACTCCATGACGACGCGGGGGCCTTGACGGGTAGCCAGCGGAGGCTGGGGTCGTCAAAAATAACAGCTATGGCCATGGCCGTGATCCCCAAGACGGACAGCGTGGAGTAGGTGCGCACGAAGCGGCGGGCCAGGCGCACCGCCGAGCGCTCGGATCGCTCGTTCAATGCCGCGGCCTCCTCCTTCACCTCCTGCTCCAGCGGAGCGAAGCCGTCTAGGAGGGAGCGCGCCGTGAGAATCTACAAGCGGGTAAGTGCAGGTAAAACAAGAACGATGGAACAACGAAAAAAGTAAATAAAGAACACCGTCCAATAATGGCAACTTAGCAAGTTTGGGATCACATGCCAACATTTCAGCAGCGTGTTGGGGCCTGACCGCATGTGATTGTTTTTCCACGGTACATCCAGAGAAACAGATTCTTACGCTAAAAGCATTCAAGAATATTTTCTTGAATCAAGCCAATCTTTGAGTTAAATCAAGAAATAGTCTTGGGTCAAGAATTATATTCTTAAATGCTTTAAGAACACGCTGTTCTAGGCTTGAATCAAGAATTCGTTTCTCTGCGTGTAATTTACTTACCAACTCTTTCCGTCAGTGTGTTTTCGTGGCTGATTTGACTATCGTGAGTGAACATTTTTTGTTTTCTGAATGCAAACATATAAAGCAAACAGTTTCAGTGGTTTTGCTGCTGAAAATGGAGTCTTTAAATGGGCGTGGACATTTTTTTCGGCCGATTTTGAACCCTGCTAAACGTCTATTAAGCTTGGTTTTACACACTCAGCCTCCCAAAAAGTTTATTTTTTGGCAGTGTCACAACTAGAGATATATGGGCAGTGCGGCAGGGCATCATATAGAACACATACCTACGAAAATGCATTTCCCTACACCCGGAGAAACGAATTGTTGATTCAAACCTAGAAGCGTATTCTTAAAGCGTGCGGGAATATAATTCTTGATCAAAGAACATTTCTTGATTTAAATCGTAAGATTGGCTTCATTCAAGAAATTTTTCTTAAATGCTTTAGCCTGAGAATCTGTTTCTCGCTGGGTGTACAACCATGGATAACGTCACTGGGAGCCCGGCAGGCAATAAGGTGGAGCTTTGGAGGCACCCCTGACACACATCACAGTTTCTCGCGGGACCGCAGCAAAACAGCAGGTCCCTCAAAACAGCAGGTTGGTAGGACACCAAAACAGCAGGTCCTTCAACAAAACAGCAGGTCAGTAGGCTACGTTGGCTTAGGCTCGACTAGGTTAGGTTAGGCTGGGTTAGGTTAGGTTCGGTTCTCGTGCGGCACGAACAGCAGGCCCCCACGATCATGCCGACCTGCTGTTATGAGAGACCTGCTGTTTTGAAGGACCTGATGTTTTGAAGGACCTGCTGTTTTGAGCACGCCTCTTTTTCGCATTGCGCTGTGAGTTAACGATATCCGAATTCGTTCAAATTTGATTTGAGCTATTTTACACATGCCACCTAAAGTAGTGGTCCTTTCAAAAATTGTATGTTATGGAAACAACATAAGGGCCAGTGATAGCCCATTTACCAGTGGCTGCCCTTTTGAGCCTCTCCAACTTCAGCCGAGTTTCAAAAAATATGTCGAGGTTTTTCATTGGATATATACCACCTTACTCCTGCTTTCCCCCCACTGAAATCGTTTTAGTAGTTTTTAGGGCTGCCAGGTAACAAGATCTAGAGTGGCCATTACTGGTCCTCTTCACCTCTGCATCAGTTGTTCGTTTTGTGGCCAACCGCAGACACCTCACTCCAATTTTGTAATCATCGATAACACCGCCATCTCGCCTAAAATGCCTTACTTCTCATTATAGCAGGGACGCAGACGGGTGCTACCACTCACCGTACCGGTGTGGCGTTGAAGGCAGAAAATCTTGAGGCCGCACATGGTGGAGCCAAGCGCGTCTGCCAGTAAGCCGAAAATTTCGAAGGAGCCGCTGTGTTCACCTAGGCCGCAGTACACAAGCTGGGGGATCGTTGAGCAGGCGAAGGAGAAGGGTAGGACATATCTCCCTAGGATGGATGCCAGCCAGCCGCGGTCCACTGGCCACGAGCAGGCCAACCTCAAGTAGTTGATGACCACGTCCAGGGCCTGCACCACCCAGCATTGTAATCAATCGTAACGAAACGCGCTATTATTTCGAAAGAGTGACATTGCGACGGCAAAGAAAGGGACACCTACGAAATTTGTCATGAACAGAATTGTCGGGAGAGCCCCGCAGGGATTTGAATTCCCGCTGCCTTAAAGGAGGAACGAGCGACCGGGTACCGCGATGCAGAGCATTCGATTCTCTGTCCTGCATGGCGGGTATCGGCCCTTCGCGACCGGACACCCGCCCGCGAGGGGAAGCCGCTGCCGGCGGGGCGACAGACTTGCCTTGGACCCGCTTCAATCAACACTCTCATAAAAATAAAATTGAATTGACTAAGAAAATCAAGATGACTGAAATTTGGTCAATTTTTCGACGAAACTTTAGTGGCAACGACTAATCTTTGGTTGAATCGACTATAAATTCTAGACATCTTGATTTTCTTAGTCAATTCAATTTTATTTTTCTGGGAGTGAACACCTGCGACGGATTGTCCGGAGTAAGTAAGTGCTTGGTGGTCACCCTACATACTGTAACCTAGTTTACCTTTTCCAGAATATACGAGTTGAGTTACATTCAGCCGCAACAGTGTTTCGTTGAATTAGAGTATTCACAATAATTCACAATAATTCTATGGGGAAGCGCATGTTGCGAAAGGGTGGAGCTGCGTGGGTCACATTCGGTTTCGAGCAAAAGCGAAGCATTTACCTGACCGTCTCCCTAACACGCAAATAGTCACAAGAGCCAGTGTTAGAAAGCCAAGTTAGATATGTACCATACAGGACTTTAACTACGTAACTCATAGTGTGGACGTAGACATGCGACCACGTATAACGCGAAAGGGGCCAGTCCGAAGCAAAGCGGTGGCATGAAAAGTGTTTTTTTAAATATCCAGTCTAAATACAATTCCATTGCCCGTAGCAAAGAACATTTGTTTTAATTCAGTGATTTTGATTTGAAGAGAAGAGTTGAAGGGTGTTTGCGTGGGAGAGAGCACGCGGCCGCCACGTTTCGTCGGTCTTCCTGTGTTGAGAAAGGACATTTGTCAGATATATTTAGCATAAATAGCATACACAGTATTAGGAAGTGATTACGGTAGAGTTAATGAAGGATAATTTGGTGCTTTTAGAGTAGCGTTCGAGCGTCCCACGTGTGGGAGCATAGTACCGCGTGTGAGCATGTGAAGGGTGTGTACTCAGCTATCATTGGAGCTAGAATTGCTTCCTTTAGAGTTTCTTGTGAGAATTGTTCCAAAACTTTGATTAAAATTGAGAGTTAATTGAGCTCGTTTGTCGGTGGCACGTGCAGTGCAAGTCGGCTGCAGAAACGCTGACGAGCGTGCTGCGGTACGGTTCGCGGCCCCCACGACGGAGCCGCCTGCCTGTCGCGTGGTAACGCGTGGCACAGAGCTAACGAAGGGTTCTATATGTTTTACGGAAGCCGATACAACATTTCTTTGCAACGCTAAGCAGTTTATTCGCAAGACAGTTCCTAATAGGAACTACATGGTCTCGGCATCTGCAAGCTTTGCTGTGTGTTGAAAAAGTGAGCTACAAATGTGTACATATTATAGATCCGGTATGTGATCCCAACCTTTTAAGCCAGCACTAAAAGTGACTTAGCCTGGCCCCACTGTTCAAAGCTTGCGAAGCACGTTATAAATAATGTGGAGAATTTCACTGCGCATTGCAGCTTGGAAACTACGTATTTCTTTGAAATGCGAAGAATCTCGCTCATATTACTATGAACTCATTTGTTGTCAAGCTTACTTCGGAAAGCTTTCGTTTATTCGCAATTTTCCTTACCTTAAAAAAAAAGACAAAAAAAATGTGTTGACACTTTTCTCATCGATTCTGCCACCCGATAAAAACGAAATTGTTGACGGGACCAGCACGTCATGTTGAAATGATACAAGGGGTAATAATTAACTGTTTGTCAAGATCTTCTTTTGCAGCTGCGTATACGTACCGGAGTGTATTGTTCGGCCGGCTGACTTCCGCCAGAGCGACGCGCTTCCGCAGAGACATGGTCATGGTGCGTGGACACCTGCATTGCGCGCTCCATCTGACCGCCCTGCTACCGACTGTGTCGCAGCCGTGCGTGATGCCGAGCTGGCGGTGCGATCGCGTGCGAAGCGCCCCCACGCAGACAGCGAGCCTGATAAATAAGGAATCGGTTTGCGAATCATTTATGTTTCCGTAAGGACCGTCGGCACAATGGGTGCAGCAGCTAATGGGTGTAGCAGCTAATGGACACAGCAGTTGCACCTTGGCCGCCGTATCTAGTGAGTGCAGCGAGTGCAGCACTGTAAGACCTACGAATCTACGATAGGTAGGACGTCTCCATACTTAAGACGAAACAAGCAGTCTTTGCTGAAACGAAGGTGACATGCACCCAGAAAATTGTGTTCTCGATCCTGGAAAAATCAAGAGCATTTGGATCGGATCCAGTAAAATGTTCTTGGTCCAAATGCATGATTACTAGATTCAATGCAAATGCTATTGATTTTTCCGGGATCGAGAACACAATTTTCGGGGTGTGATTAATTTCGGGACTTGGTTTCCACTGTTTCTAGTACCCTAGACACTTTCGGGAAGGTTAGGAGATTACACGAAATTATCTAGAATTTTTCCCGAAACATTCCGGAATGAGAAACACTAACTGTTTATAGTCCATTCCGTTGCGGCTTCTGAGATCGGCGGAAACGGCAAGGAGGAAAAAGGAATAACAAGCACGTTCGTCGTAGTCATCACTCGCGGACTGCATTTGCACCAGAACAAATCCGCAACGCATGCAGAGTACGGTCGCGAGACGGACAGTCGGGGAGACGGAGAGCTAGAAGAGCAAAGATCTAGTGAAGTGCAAGTGCAAGTGTGAGCGCTAGGACCATCAGTGCGAGCAAGCCTGTTCCTGTCTACAATCACCAACAAGCTGGCCCGTCCCTTCCGTCATCCTCGGTGCCAGTTCCGCTGCGCTCCACCGGCACCTCGGATTGACAGGGGGACTTGGCCAGCTTGGCCTGCCGGCGGCGTTTGCGGGGGACTTCGGCCCCCGCCCCAAGTCTCCCTAGAGGTGCCCGATAGCAGATGTATTTGTTACGATTAAAATCGTTAACCTGAGCCCGTCCCTGTGCGCGCCGCGATGGTAATAGTATGCGCGCGGCGGCCAACCCTAACCTCAAAAAACAAAAACAGACAAATTTTCATTAATCAAAAATGCGATACAAATCGAAAATTGTTGCCACCGCACGTGATTCTACGTTAAAAAAGTAGTTGATCCTCAAAATTTGAAGTTTTTCTATGAACGATAAGTCGGCGAACATACGTCCGCCCGAACGAACATGCGGCATCAGACTATAAGCCCGGCTCCTGCCGTTTCTAAAGAAACGTGTCGGGACGGGCTAAAAACGAAGCGTGTGAGAGGTCCGTCGGGAAACGTGAGGGACTGGCCGCATACTGTCAGCCCTGGTTGCCTAGGTGCAGCACGACGCATCAGTCGGAACGGTGTGGCGGCAGCATTTTTGCAATCATGCATTTCCAGCTCAGCCCGCCACCGCCCTGGCGCTGCGTCGTGGCTAGGGATTGAGGCTCGAGTAAAAAACAGAAGTTTTGCGGTAAAAAAACAGTAAGTTTCGGTTTTTAGCCCGTCCCGACGCGTTTCTTTAGAAACGGCAGGAGCCGGGCTTGTAGTCTGATGCCGCCTGTTTGTTCGTTAAGGCGGACGTGTGTACGCCGAGTTATCGTTCACAGAAAAACTTCAAATTAGGAGGATATACTCCTTTCTTAACGTAGAATCACATACGGTGGCAACAATTTTCGATTTATATCGCATTTGTGATAAATGAAAATATATCTGTTTTTGTTTTTGAGGTTAGGGTTGGCCGCTGCGCGCACGTCATTACCATCGCGGCGCGCACGGGGACGGGCTCAGGTTAACGATTTTAATCGTAACAAATACATCTGCTATCGGGCACTTCTTAGGAAAATTGAGGCCGAAGGCCCCGCAAACGCCGCCGGCAGGCCAAGCTGGCCAAGTCCCCCTTTCGAACCCAAAAATCAGTTTTTTACTCCTTTTTGGTAAATTTTGTCTGGGGCGTTTAGGCATTGACTGACACAATGATGACCTTGAAATTGTTCTAAATGGCCCATTTAGACTTGTTCAGAATACATGGCTGAGAGAGGAACTGAGTGTTCGAGGCGACTGCGCTTTGCGGATTTTGCTACAGGGCACGTTGCGAATGCAAGTTGTGACCTCCAGATATCTTGCACAACTTGTCGCTCTGGTTTCTTGATGAAAAATGGTCCCCTAAGGGAGTCCGAGCCACCCTCAAATTATTAAAAAAAAAGCTGGTTCACCCTGTATGTAATTGGTGTTTTTTTAATGCGCTGTACTTCTATTTCCAGGGAAATATGTTGTATTTTATACCAGTATACATGTATTATATGACACTATTAAGCGGACGTTCATTAATTACGTAAGGGTATTGATGGGGGTCAGGGGGTCCGAGATAGTAGTATACGGGCCCCCTGGTCTCCGGTTTGTGTTGCGGGCTTGCCTACCTCCCAGGGCGAGGGGTCCACAATTCTGCCTAAAAGTGTACACCGATTGTGTTGATTGTGTCGATTGTCGCAACAAATTTGCAGACGATTCGAAATTTTAGTCTAGTAATGGCGTTTTTCGGCTGTTTTTAGCCCTCTAATGTAGCTGAAGCCTCATTTTAATGCAGTTTTTAAGATTTTTAATCGATGATTGTGCTTGATTGCCTCTAAAGCTGTACACTGATTGTCCCGAGTCGTGGACCCCTCGTCCCAGGGGCATGTGTCATATTTCGATGACGTCAGCACGTCGCAGTGTACTACAGTGACGAGCTATGCGTCTTTTGGCTGGCGGGCGGTCCGGCGCGGTCCGGCGAGATCCGGCGCGGGGCGCGCGCGGGCGGGAGACCGGTGCGTTTCGGCGCGCTCGGGTGCACCACATATGCTTCCGACACTGCCAATAATTGCTGCTAAAATTGCTAAACTGCTAAACTGCTAACGCTTTTAAACTGGGTGCTAACACTGCTGTGCCAATGCTTCTAAACTGGGTGCTAAAGCTGCTAAAGCCTCTAAACTGGGTGCTAACACTGCTAAACTGGGTGCCAAAGCTTCTAAACTGGGTGCTAAAGGTTCTAAACTGGGTGCTAAAACTGCTAATCTGGGTGCTATAATTGCTAAATTGGGTACTACAGCTGCTAAACTGGGTACCAACACTGCTAAACTGAGTGCTAAAACTGCTAAATTGGGTGCTCAAGCCTCTAAAATGGGTGTTAACACTGCTAAACTGGGTCGTCTGGGTAGTGCAGTGCACATCTGCGATATGCGCCCAGATTCTTTTTTCGCAGTGTACTGCAGGGTCGAGCTATGCGGCTTTTGGCTGGCGGTCGGTCCGGCGCGGTACAGCGCGTTTCAGCCTGGTCCGGCGCGGTCTGGTCCGGTGCCGAGCAGCCGGGTGTCGATGTTGCGCGCGGAGGCAATCACCTCTGCAGCCGTGTTTTTTCGCAGTGTACTGCTGTGCTAGCAGTTATATGAACTATGCATCTCTCTTTGTCGCTCCCGTTAGCGAAATATGTGATCGTCGAGGCGGTGCATTGCACGGGGTGTGGCGCGCGAATCTGTGTGGGTTTTCTTGGAAGAATAATGCACATAGTGGGATATTTTCTCTTTAATTTTATCTGTGTTAGTACATTGGTCAATATCGTTTACATGCATTTAGGCTAGAGTACGGGATCATTCTGTTTTGGTGATATTTAAAGTATAATTTTGCGCAAAGGACACTTAACAGGGCAGCGATGAACGGATCGTTTGCGTTTTGTATGAGATTATCTTTTTTCTGACGCCAAGGAATATCTGTATCCATCATTTTACACATTTCGTCCTTAAAGCAGCGCAATATTTTTTTCTGATTCTTTGACAAACCCAAGGGGTCCACAACCCTGCGTAAAAGTGCACACCGATTATGTTGATTGTGTCGATTGTTGCAACAAATTTGGAGACGATTCGAAATTTTAGTCTAGTAATGGCGTTTTTCGGCCGTTTTTAGCCCCATAATGTGGCTGAAGCCTCATTTCAATGCAGTTTTTAAGATTTTTAATCGATGATTGTGCTTGATTGCCTCTAAAGCTGATTGTCCCGAGTCGTGGACCCCTCGGACAAACCGCAGCCGAAGTATCCCCGCGTTAAATTAAAAGAAATTTCACAAAGAAAACAAATTAATTCTTTACTTGCATCTTAGAATAGCTTCCCTCATCTCATAGTCTTCATCCCGCAGGACGCGTAGGAGATTTTTGTGAAGTTTCACTTTCGAGCGCTGTGCGTCCTGTCCATCGTCTTCTTCATCGTCATCTGCTTCTTCCTCTTCATCATCGTCACTTTCCTCCTCGTCCTGATCGGTCATAGTTTTTACTATTTCTTCTTCATCATCGCACTCTTCCTCCCATGTTTTCCAGGGAATTGGATCGTAGCCCTCATCCCCGCTTTCACTGCTTTCCTCCCTCTCTGTTTCGCTTGATTCTTTACCCCTTCTTTATTTCCCTCATTTCTTCGTTCTCGTCCTCCTGATCAACGTCATCTTCGAGCTCGTCGTTCTGCTCATTCTCCCGCTCGTCATGAGGAAAATGGTTATGCTCACCTTCCTTCAATACTTCGTCTCGTGATCGCAGTGGCAGAGCATTCCGACTGCGATCGAAGGCACCTCCAGTATATTTTTTCATTTTTCTCTAGCCGCTTAGTATATACGAATCCTCTGGAATATAAACGGGGAAACCCCCTAACGGATTTGACGATGCGTGCTGTCGTGGTTGTGATCGGTTAGATGACAAGACTGAACTGATTCTCTCGGGTGCGCCGCCAAGATTAATATACTTTGCAGTGT
The DNA here is from genome assembly GCA_038380765.1 of Odontothrips loti. Taxonomy (NCBI): domain Eukaryota; kingdom Metazoa; phylum Arthropoda; class Insecta; order Thysanoptera; family Thripidae; genus Odontothrips; species Odontothrips loti. Next base: position 214,425 of record JAZGLN010000150.1, read on the forward strand.
GTGTGTGTGTGTGTGTGTGTGTGTGTGTGTGTGTGTGTGTGTGTGTGTGTTTGTCTGCTTGACTCCGTGGTGGATATAAAAGTAGCTGGTATTTGGTTGAAGAAAGTGTACCGCCATAGTTAAGCAGTTTTAGCACCCAGTTTAGAAGCTTTAGCACCTAGTTTAGTAGTGTTAGTACACGACAGCTCTGCATCACACTTGTCGCCGGGCCAGTGGTTCTGGGTGCGTGAGGCCCGGTAAATAAAGGACCGGCCCCTAGTGGACACCCCCTGCCCCCTGCCCCCTCCCGCCGCCCCGCTGCCGCCACGGCTGCTGCGGCCTGCAGGTTAGCGTGCGTCTTGCCTTGGTTCGCCGGTCCTGGCTGCCGTTCCCGCCAGATCCTTCTATTCCATCATTGGGGGAGTTTAGAACTCGGCTCCTAATTGTCGTACGAATACGCTTCAAAAACGAAATCACACTGCCGCAAGGCGTTAAAAAGATTGGGAGAAGATTAAAAAGATTGCACGCCTGCACACGCCTGCACACGCCTGCACGCCTGCACCCGCCTGCACACGCCTGCACGCCTGCACCGCCTGCACACGCCTGCACCCGCCTGCACACGCCTGCACACGCCTGCACACGCCTGCACACGCCTGCACACGCCTGCACACGCCTGCACCCAACAGCGACACATTCGCCATTTTTCGTCACACACGCACTTCCCTGATATTAGTGGCTGTTGTTTAGAGCGCGCTGGGGCCGCGGGCCAGGTGTTGTTTGCGCGGGACGTGATATGTTTTAGCAATAAGTATCGCGTGTTTGTCATAGGCAACCAGTTGGGGAAATATTCATAAGGCTGTGTGCACACGCACACACACTCACTGACTCTGTGTGTGTGTGTCAGCCGCTGCAATAATTCAGCCGTCGAATGATTTGTGGGCAATCCAGGACGTTATATGAGGGCCACGAGACACAAATTAAAAACAAAAACATTTTTCGCAATTTAAAGGGATGCGTCTTGCGCTGCCCTTAACAAGGTAATGGGGAAGCAGACGACGCACGCCGCGCTTCCCCTGTTGCAAAACTACTTTGACTGATGGGCGGCGCCGCAATTGCCGCGCTCGCTCCCGTGCGGAGCCATATAATAATTACGTTACGCGTCAGATTCGGGGGCGGCGCGGGGGGCGGCGCTCGCTATGCCACGACTCCATCATTTGTGCGGCCAAACTAGTACTTACGCTGCAAACGCGCCCGCCCTGCGTTGCGTATAGCCACGCATGAATATCCCGCAGGGCGATACGGTACACTGCTAGCCCGAACGCTCCGATTTGACGGGGCAGGGTCTTTAGTATTGAAGCCCCCGGCGGACACGTAGATTTCGTCGTAGCGACGCTTCAAATCGAAGACCTCGGCTCCCCCCCACAGCCAGAGAAACAGATTCTTAGGCTGAAAGCATTCAAGAATATTTTCTTGAATCAAGCCAATCTTAGAGTTAAATCAAGAAATAGTCTTGGATCAAGAATTATATTCTTGAATGCTTTAAAAATACGCTGTTCTAGGCTCGAATCAAGAATTCGTTTCTCTGGGTGCACCACGCGCGCTCGCCTGCCGTCGCATCTCGAGCTCGGGCTTGGCCGGTGGCCCGCTCGGCTCGGCGGCTCGGCTGTCCCGGCTGCGCTCGACGGCTGGGCTCGTATCGGGCCGGCTCGAGCCCGGCCGTCGAGCCTTGGCGTGGCCTTGGCGTGGCACTTCACCATCTTCCTAGAACCACAAAATTTTGAATAGCTTAAAATTTAAACTGTTCAGATTTTTACGACCCCGACGTCGCACTTTTTACGACCGAGGACTGAGGGGCCGTTCATAAATTACGTACGCGATTTTCGCCCCTTGTCAGTCCCCCCCCCCCCCCCCCCTCGTACACTGGCGTACATTTCGTGTGTCCCCCCCCCCCCCCCCGGATGTACGTACTTTTAAGGATTTTTTTTTTTAAATGAGGTCCGAATGCGTGGAAATTACGATATCCTTAAAATCAGTTGCTTTCCGTGGGAAAATTGCTTTCGCGATAAAAAAAAAGAGCCTGCTGGAAGCGGTTTGCAAAGCGGCATGGCTGGTGGGGGTGGGGGCTGCGGGCGGCTCAGACTCAGGGAACTGGATGTCCTCGAGGGCCTTGCCTTGACGTCGACCCTTTCGGCCTCATCGTCCCGGCCTAGCACACAGAGGACGTCGATTGCCCGACGTATCAAAACCTGGACAGACCGCACGCGACCCGTCTGGAGGCTGGGGATGCAAAGCTCGCATGTGGGCGGTGAGGCGGGTGGATACGGACGCGTAAAAGCCGGAGTGTCGGAACCGCACGCTTTTCCTTACAAGTTTTTTTTTCGCACGTACTTTTCATTTGACCCACCCCCCTCCCCACGTACATTTTAGTACAAAACCGCTGGACCCCCCCCCCCCTAAAAACGTGTACGTAATTTATGAATGGCCCCTGGAACTGATACCAATCATTTTCGTAAGTCTACTCGACGTCCTGCTCTCCGGGCTCCACCGCAGCAGCAGGCTGCCGCCGGTGGCGACGGAAACTGCACAAAGCCTCGCGCGGACTCCAACAGCACCGGCGGCGGCAAACCCGGTACAACTCCAGGAGCCAGCGGCAGGGGCGGCGGGGGGCGCACGCACAGAGCAGCCCCGACCGCACCACCAACACAGTTGGTACCCGCCGCCGTCACCCCCCTTCGATGATTTCCTTTATGAGAAAAGGGCCGCCGTTCACTCTTAACATCTTACAAACCGAAATGTTTGTAATACAAACTATTCTGTGCGACCGTAATACAAACAAGAAATTATGTTTGTATTACAAAGATTTTGTTTGTTGTACAAACTTTCGGAGTACATAGTACCTACTTCTTTAGTTTGTAATACAGACAAAATTGTTGTAATACCCAGGTTTCCTGTTTGTATTACGGTGGCACAAATCAGTTCGTATGTTAAAAACTAAAAGTAGGTAAGATGTTAAGAGTGTTAAGCCCCTGAAGGACGGCGCTTTGCTTCCGGCCCCTGCCCCCGTCCCGGAGGAAGTGACCCCCCGGGACCTCGGGGTCCCGCTCCGGCATTCTGATCCTCTTGGGTCAAGGAGGAGTCGGCGAGAATGACACGCGCCTGGGGCAGTAAAGTACAGGACGATCTAGCACCCTCACTCGTTCTCGCCGCCCCACCACTGCTCGCCAGGGAAGCAAGTAGTCGAGGAAATCTAGCTCCAAAAAGGCCTGTAGCGGGCATTTTAGTCCCCGCCTCGATGAGACCGGATTCCGGTAGAGGAGAACAAGAGGATCAACATCCCAAGAGTCCCAAAAAGTCCCATCACGCCTGCGGCCGTGAGGGGCGCTAGAAATTTAACATTTCGTTTTTAAAGAAATTAAAATATTTCTACTGCGAATTTAACCATTTGCATTATTGCACGTGATAGGTAATTCCCTTCCGACTCCAGAAAGTATTCGATCATCAAAATCGGCCCATCCACCAAATAGCAATGAAACAGAGAAGTTAGTCGAGCATTCCAGCGACTGAGATGAAGAAAGTGAGGCGTTTTGCGTGCGTTCGCCGGAGACGAAGCACGGCATGGCACGGCGGGATCTATTGTCTGGGCGTCCGTCTGTCCGGCAGCCGCATGTGTTGGTGTAGGGAGTAGGACGGTAAGATGCAGTGGCGGTCAGGGCGGCCAAATGGGAAAGACGCCGTGTCCTTCCAGTCGGTTGCCTACATTTCGGAATCGCGCGCACTACGCATCGGAACTACTACGCTTGGCTCAGTAGATATGCTGTTTGAGTACCTTTACATTTTACTAGCTAATTGGTGGATGGGCCGATTTTGATGATCAAACTTTCTGGAATCGGAAGGAAATTGTCTATCACGCGCAATAATGCAAATGGTTAAATTCGCTGTAGAAATATTTTAATTTCTTTAAAAACGAAATGTTAAATTTCTAACGCACCTCACGACTGCAGGCGATGGGATGGGACTTTAGGATGTTGATCCCCTTGTTCTTCTCTACCGGAATCTGGTCTCATCGAGGCGGGGACTAAAATGCCCGCTATATTCGTAGATTTTCTCGACTATGAGACGCGACACACGTTGAGTGCAGCACGGTCTCCTTTCCCCCTTCTCCTGCCCTAACTCAAGAACGGTCTAACTTAGATAGGAAGTTTAAGCGAGGCGGTTTTAGTATAAAGTCTGGGCTATCCGTTGATGTGCGTATCTTTCCGATCCGACAATTTAAGATCGATCTAGAGCGCCCGATAGGCTGGTCTCGCAGACGGCGTTCTGAACAGCGCCACAAATTTGATGAAACTCCTCTTGCTGTGTCCGGCTCCCGCCAGAGGGCGACACCGGCACAGCAGGCGGTCGGCGGTCGGCGGGCCGCTGCCGCCACCGCACCAGTTCAGTGTCTGTTCTAGTCTTGTCTGGTCTCTGGTTGCCGCTGTCAGTGAGCCGTCCGCCGCTACAGCGCCCGAGACCCGGACTTCCGTTCTGTGCTATTGTGTTACCTGTGCTTTTGTGTTATCTGTGCTATTTGTGGAATAAACTAGGGTTCTTTCTTTTCCGGAAAAATAAAATTGATGGAAAAAAAGCGGAAACTTTTCCGCTTTTTTTCCGAAAAATTGGAAAAGTTAGTTTTTTGTTGCATTATAGGTACTTCGAGCAAAGTATTAATTAAGAACTGGTTTCCAGGCGTTTCGTAATTGTTTGCCAGGTCTCCATTTACATATTTCAATCAATAGCGGACTATTACAGGTGATAGAAACAAATTTACAGAATGAAAAAAAGGGGGACCATGTCCAAAAATGTCAAAAGAATTATGGGATCCGGTAAATCTTATTGGATCCGTTGAAGTTTTAGGGGATTCTACTATTTGACGGGTTGGAGGATTCGCTAAGATTTGGCCGGATCCCGTATGTAAGACGGGATCCGGTAACACGACACGGTATTCCCGTTGGCTCTTTCGGGATTCGGTATGTCATACGGTATTTCATAATATTTCAGTATTCCGCAACGACCGTAAACCGTTATCTTCTAGTATTCGCTTTCAACGCTCAGGAAATACCGTATCGTCAAAGTACCGGTACATTGACAGTGCTGTAAAAATTAAAGTCTCATGAATTTCTGCTTCAAATTTTAGGTGTGCCCTGCTAGCCCGAGTGCTCCAAATTGGCGCAGCGGGTCTATAACATTAGAGACCCAGGCGGACGCGTAGATATTGACGCAGGCATGCTCTACTATTGTAGCCATCGGGTTCCCCCACGACGCGACGCGCCGCCCGGCTCGGCTGGGGCTGGTCGCTGCAATAGTAGAGCATCCCTGCGTCAGTATCAGTGGGGGTACACTCAAATGGCGCGCCTTCGTCGTGTGTGCGAGAGAGACAGAGAGCGCCCCCCGAGAGTAGTGTTGCCAACGTCTGCACGTCAAACACGCTACTGCAAGTCTTCTCCGTCCGACTGCCTACTAGGCAGAGGCAGCTCCAGGTCCCATTCGGCCACATCACCCGCCGTAGCGCAAGCGGCTGCGGCGTCGCCACTCGTCTCTCGAATGGGTCGGGCGGCACGGGTTCGATACCTGCTCGTTTCATTTTACTTTTCATACAAAAATTGCTTGCCTGCTCTCGGGGGGGCGCCCCTAAAATTAGGCAACCCGACCTTCTCTGGCCGTTCGAAAGCACACTAAGTCAACACCCTCTGGCTACGCGTCCGCCGGGATCTCGGATATTATAGACCCACTGTGCCCATTTGGAGCACTCGGGCTAGCAGTGTGGCTTCGACGCTAAAAATTACTAGGGCCATTTAATCACGTCCAAATCAGACAACTTTTTCCTGGCATCTCGAATACGGCTGGAGCGAGCGCAGAACGGATTGCAGATTTGGATCGAACTCCGTTTCAAACCTGTGGGGAGGTTTTTCTTTGCTCTGGCAAGCATTTACAGAAGTTGAAGGAAGCACAAAAGTGTTGAAGTCAAACACGTATATCGTAAACTCTTACGGTATTCTGGACACTGAAACCGTATTTCGGTGTACCAGTGGAATTTCGCGCCCGGATTAACGGGATTCTCTGTCACATACGGTGTTCCAGGTATCCCGTTACGTTACGAAAGGGATTCCGTTTCATACGGGATACCGTTAATACGATACGCGAAATTTCACTGGTAGCTCGGTATTTCCAGACATGGGATGGCTTTATGCGTCATTTTTTATCCATTTTTATTTATATTGATGTGGACCTGAGCAACCAATCTCTCGCGAGACTACCGCCTCCCCTCCAGTAAAATGTGCGCGAAGCTTTAAAAAATTCCTTCATGTTCTCCTTTCCACGTTCCGAACTCCGGCCAAGTCATAAACGTCATGTATCCTCGCATCCCCCCAATTTTTCCAATATTTCCATTTTTACAGGAAAAATATGAATTTATTTTTCCGAAAAAAAGCGGATTTTTTTCGAATTTTTCCGGAAAAATTTCCGACCCTCGAAACCCTAGAATAAACGGTTCATCACCAAACGGCGTCTCTTCGTTCGTCCGACCCAGACACAAAACCTCTAAAACCAGCAACTAAAATTTGACGAATTATTTTTTTTCCGGTGACGAAAATTCCACTCTACGGGAATGAGACCACTTTATGGCTTTTAAAACTGAAGGCAATTCGTAATAAGCAAACACTTCAAGCACACAAAATCCGTGCGAGTGCCTCGAGACCAAGCATGAGCGTTGTGGCTGAGCCAGCCGAGATCCCCCCCACTCCGCAACCGCTCCGGCCGACCCGCGCGGACCCCCGCTTTCCTTCGATCATGGTACGAAGCGGCGGACGGCGGAGTGATGACTTTACGTGCCGCAAACTAAAAAAACAGGCAGAGTCGGGTAGAAAACTATTGTCATGCCCTTAGTTTCAACCTTCCTCTGTGTGTAAACGAAGTTTGGTTACTTTATTTTTTTCCGTTCACGAGCCTTATCATCAAACATAAAGGTCTGCAAATCGGCACCGGTCGAATAACGTCTCCCAGTAGCCTGTACCTTCCTTGGCTAGATCCTCCTGTAGTAAAGTCATCTGCGCGGGGCGGCCGGTGTGCCCGGCCGGAGGAGGCCCCGGGGACCGACCTTGGAGCCTCCCCGCCCCCGAATCACGACCCCCGGAGCCCCCCCCCCCTCCCTCAAATTGATATTCATCGATTGCGCGTTCCCTTGCATTCGCGCCACGTCTTATCCCTCCCCGCCATGTCCCCGATAGGCCCACTACGCTCGCGACTGGGGCGGCAGCGGCGGCGGCAGCGGCGGTGGCAGCGGCAGCAGCGGCAGCAGCGGCAGCAGCGGCAGCAGCGGCAGCAGCGGCAGCAGCGGCGGTGGCAGCGGCAGCAGCGGCGGTCGACTCGTCTGCGTGAGCAGTTTTATGGCCGTGAGTGGTGTCCGTGAAAGCCCTGTTATGGGCTGATCGACTTCGGGCGCGTCGTCTCCACCCCCTCCCCTCCCCACGCCCTCGCTACAACCCGTGCACACCCAAAATTTAGTCGAAAAGTCGGCCGCGACATTCTCTATATTTCCTTGGATTTTCGGGCTGCTTTGACTCCATCTTCATGAGAGTGTATACGAGCTTCCGGCCATGTCCTGGGGCTGAGGCACAGCGGCGCACCTCCGCACCTTTCAATCGCGGCGATCCCAACACAGGACGATCTAGCTCCCTCGCTCGTTCTCGCCGCCCCACCACTGCTCGCCCTCCCTCGGGGGGGACTGGAAGCCAGGCCTCCCAGCTCACATCTGAGAAGGTCCCCCACGACCGGGAGGCTCGGCCGCCGCCGCCTGCAGGAGCCGGCCAGCCGCGGCAGCGCATGGCAGCCTTTCTCAGCTCCTGACTTGTGAACGGTTGACTTTAGATGGGGGGTGTAAGCGAGCCCATTTTAACTCAAAGTCTTAGCTTTGAAATGACATTCGTACCGAGCCGATCTGACTATGCTAGAGCGAACTACAACGTCAAAAAGGTCTACGAACGGCCACCCGCCGGCCGTCTTCTGCTTCCAGCTCGTGATCGGTTAATCTTAGGTGGGTGGAGTAAGCGAGGCGATTGTAGAGCAAAGTCTGGGCTTTCAAACGATATGTCTACCACACCGATCCGGCAATTCCAGCGCCAACGCGAGCGTAATTAGTGTGCGAATTCGGTCGCAAGTTTGAATTTACGCGCCTTGCGCGCCTTGTTGCGGGGAGTGGAGGGGACGGGCGGGGGAGGCTGCCTTCCGGTCCTTGGGGACCGCTGCGCTGGCGGCAGCGGCCCATGCATCGGGATAGGCGCTGCCGCTCCAGCCAAGGCAGGGAAGCAAGCGCGCGAGGAGGGGTGGGGGCGAACAAGCGCGCGACCAGACTGGGCTGCTAGATCCTCCTGTATCCCAACATCCATCATCCTTCCATTCCGGTTCCATCACTTTGCAGCGACACTTCCCGCACGCACCTGCGCTGCCACCGCTGCTGCTGCTGCGGTAAGGGGTCTTTCAAATACCACGTGACCGATTTAGGGGGGGGGGGGGGGGCTGTCAAAAGTCACGCTCCTATATTAAATGCATGGGAAGGTTAGGTTATCCGTACCACGCAGGGGGAGGGGGAGGCAAATTGTGGCCTATTTTGTACCACGTGGTATTTGAAAGGCCCCTAATACGCATATCTCTCTCTCTCTCTCTCTCTGAACATGGCGGAGTAGAGAGTGTCGGAAGCGAGCTGAGCTCAATTTATTGAAATATCTATTACTAGCATCTAGTGGTCTAGTAAGAAATATCGCCAATCCAAAGAGATAACGTTCAGGAAACTTCTGAATAAATAGGAGTGGCTGTCAACGCGTCAGAAAGAAAAATCAAGTTGGAAGAAACCTGGTTCTGGGGTTAGGTGCCCCAGAGGCCTGGCAACATGCCGCCTAAGGCACAGTCACACTCATTTCGGCTGGACCCTGACCAGTTAAATGATCTGACATCTCAGATTACTGCAGCATTAAAGGCGGAAATGTTCCAGAAAGAAGAAGTAGTTACCAAAAGATTGGACTAAGTTGAAGACAAGCTTGACGAGCTCGAACAACATAACAGACTCGAAAATCTCAGAATCTTTCGGGTGAAGGAAACAGCAAAAGAAAATACTGACAAGCTGGTCATCTCAGTGGCTGCAAAGGCCAATGTTAAACTAGTCGCCTCAGCAAGCAGTAGGTCACACAGGGTCGGCCCCAAGAAAGAAGGAAAAGTCAGTGCAATAATTGTCAAGTTCATGTCCTCAACTGAACAGAATAGGTCGTGTCGATACACCTTTCGAATATCGCGCCCAAGGAGGAACTAGCGACAGTAGTATCCGGTTGCGCCTCGGCACTGGACAGGGCCCGCCGGTGCTGGCGAGCATCATCGACACACCAGCATTGGTAAGGGCGCTCCGTTGGCAAAACCTAACACCTATTTCTTCATAGCTCTACCTAACCTCTATCACCCACACCTTGGGATTACTGGGCTCGGGGCTCTCAAGCGATCTGCACAGATTGATACGCTAGAAATAGAACCCGAAGCCGAATAATAACACGAGGTCAGTGGAGTAGAAGTTGTGCAGGGAGAGGATCGTAGGAAAGTGATAGCCAACATCTCGGACAAAATTGGTGTACCATTCTAAGACACGGACACTGATATCATCCACAGACTGCCGTCCAGGAGGGGGGATGGCCCTCCAAAGATAGTGGCCCAGTTCTCCACTCGCACCACTCGTAATAGGTGGATGAAACAGAAGAATCACGGGGGCTTCATTCGCAGCAAGGAGGTGGCCCCTAACGGCACAGGCAACACCCGAGTGTACTTGAACTCTCACCTTACTCCAGAGTGGCAGCGCCTTCCTTGGCTCGCCAAACAGAGGGGGCGTCCAAATGGTTTTAAGTTTGTGTGGTTTCAGGACTATTGTATTCTTGCCAAGAAAGATGAGACGGATACCCATACGATCTTCATCTTCGGTGAGGAGGACCTCACCAGACTGGGTTAGGTAAAAGAAGAGAAAAGTGCTTGTGCTTTGCAGTGTGGTGTAAAGTGAAACTTTAAAAGATGGTAACTTTGAAACACTTTATTGCCGAAAGAGTTAAGAACATTGTACATTTAAATGCTCAATCATTGAATGACTCGACGCATTATAAGGAGTTTTGCTATAATATAATTCGGGTGTAGACATTATAGCAGTGAGCGAAACGTGGTTTAAGCCTGGAAGTGTTAAGAACTTCAACGGTTACAAAATTTTTCATGTCGATAGAACTGGCAAAGGCGGTGGAGGAGTGGCTGTTTGTGTCAAAGAAAGTATTTCATGCAAGGTTTTATGTGCTTCTGCCGAGCAATATGATAATAAGCCTGAATATGTGATATTAGAGATTAAGTTGTTGAATACTACATTATTGTTCTCATGTGTCTATCGACCTCCTCATATTGGTGACTTTGAATCATTTGTAGATGACCTGTATAAATTTATTCCTTTGTACCAAGATTTAATAATTTGTGGTGATGTAAATGCAAGATTTGGAAGTGGTTCTGATGAAACTAAGAATATTGTGTCTCTACTTAACACCTGTAATGTTGATTGTATACCATTTGGTAATACTAATCACACGTTAACTTGTGACTCAGCTCTGGACATCATAGCTAGTAATTGTAATAATATCTTACTACCTTATAAGACACGCGCTGCTGGATTCTCGAATTATGACTTACTTTTTGCATGTTATGATCTGTGGAAAAGTGTGGCCTGTTATAATTCGAAATCTGTCTTTTTCAACTATTTGGCATTGGAACTTTAGTTTTTAACAGCCGCATGAATTTTAACAGGCCAATTTGTGTAGATACTGAACTGCCATGCCAACATCGCTGACCACGAGACTGATGTCAGGGAAAGGGCTTTTCGAACGTCGCCAGAGGAAAAGTATGGCCTGTTAAAATTCGAAATCTGTCTTTTTCGAACTATTTGGCATTGGAACTATAGTTCTTAACAGCCGCATGAATTTTAACAGGCCAATTTGTGTAGATATTGAACTGCCAACATTGCTGACCACGAGACTGATGGCACGGATACGGCTTTTCGAACGTCGCCAGAGGAAAAGAATGGCCTGTTTAAATTCAAAATCAGGGTTTGGCCAACTATTTGGAACTAGAAGCTTATTTCCTTACACCCGCAAGAATTTTAACAGACCAATTTGTGTTGATATTGAACTGCCAACATCGCTGACCACGAGACTGATGTCAGAGAGAGGGCTTTTCGAACGTCGCCAGAGGAAAAGTGTTGCCTGATAAAATTCGAAATCTATCTTTTTCGAACTATTTGGCATTGGAACTATAGTTCTTAACAGCCGCATGAATTTTAACAGGCCAATTTGTGTAGATATTGAACAACCAACATCGCTGACCACGAGACTGATGTCAGAGAGAGGGCTTTTCGGACGTCGCCAGAGGAAAAGTTTAGCCTGTTAAAACTTTATATCAGGCTTTGGCCAACTATTTGGTACTGAAAGCTCAGTTCCTAACACCTGCAAGAATTTTAACGGGCTAATTTGTGTAGATATTGAACCGTCAATATCGCTGACAACGAGACTAATGTCAGAGAGAGGGCTTTTCGAACGTCGCCAGAGGAAAAGTTTGTCCTGTTTAAATTCAAAATCAGGGTTTGGCCAACTATTTGGAACTAGAAGCTTATTTCCTTACACCCGCAAGAATTTTAACAGACCAATTTGTGTTGATATTGAACTGCCAACATCGCTGACCACGAGACTGATGTCAGAGAGAGGGCTTTTCGAACGTCTCCAGAGGAAAAGTTTGTCCTGTTTAAATTCAAAATCAGGGTTTGGCCAACTATTTGGAACTAGAAGCTTATTTCCTTACACCCGCAAGAATTTTAACAGACCAATTTGTGTTAATATTGAACTGCCAACATCGCTGACCACGAGACTGATGTCAGAGAGAGGGCTTTTCGAACGTCGCCAGAGGAAAAGTTTGTCCTGTTTAAATTCAAAATCAGGGTTTGGCCAACTATTTGGAACTAGAAGCTTATTTCCTTACACCCGCAAGAATTTTAACAGACCAATTTGTGTTGATATTGAACTGCCAACATCGCTGACCACGAGACTGATGTCAGAGAGAGGGCTTTTCGAACGTCGCCAGAGGAAAAGTTTGGCCTGTTTAAATTCGAAATCTGTCTTTTTCGAACTATTTGGCATTGAAACTATAGTCCTTGACAGCCGCATGAATTTTAACACGCCAATTTGTTTTGATATTAATTTGCCAAGGGAGCGTCCTTTAATTACGTAAGGGCGTTTTGGGGTGTTTTTAACCCCTCCCCTCCCCCCATATAAGGCTCTGTTAGATTTCGAGACCCCCCCCCCATTCTTACGTAAGATTTTGCCAAATTTGCCCAAAATTGAAAAAATTCGTAAATAAATGAATTAAAGGTACAACTGGTTTAATTATTGGTACAGTCCAGTCCAAAAATAAAAAATAAATAAATAAATTAATATTATAAAATAATAAGTTTTAAAAGATAAACGAAAATTCTTGGCCTTTAAAATTTATAGAGCCTCAGCCCAAGGGCTTCTCAGGCACTCCTGTACAGAAGAGATGCGTTTAATGCTTAGCGCGCGGAGACGCGTTGGACGGATGCATTTGCGCCCATAAAAAATCTTACGTAATGTTTGCCGTTGACCCCCCCCCCCCCCCACGTAAGGGCAACATAAGATTTGCCAGACCCCCCCCCTCCCCCAAAGCCCCTTACGTAATTTAAGGACGCTCCCTAACCACCTATCTGCGTCGCCATTCGATGTCAGCTACTGGACCTATTTTCATACTCCTTCGGGTCTCGCCTAAAATGCAGGGGCGCCAAGACGTTTTGAATCAGGTGTCGCAGAGAAGGCAACCTCCCTCCCTTTTTCAGGGCCAAACCTCCCTTTTTCCTAAACATACCCCAAGACACGGACACCGAAATGTCCAGTATCCATGTTGCCTCCTTTGAGTGGCAGAAATTGATCAAAACGAGACATTTTGTTGATTTTGTTGAGTATGGCCCGAACAGCATTTCACACTGCGCATTGGTGGAACAGATTTCCTCGCGGGAGTGAAGCTATCGATCGGCTTCAAATTAAGATTTTACTATTTTCTAAGCATCGTCGACAGCGCCATCGCGAGGGCAGCGATGAACATCGCGAGGGCAGCGATGAACATCGCGAGCGAAGCGAGCGAGAAGCTCTCGGATTTCGCATTCTGATCAATGTTTACAGTCCCACCTACGCGAGCATTAATCTATATCGCGCGCGGAGAGAGCTAGAGGCGGGGTCTGGTAACCTAAAATTTTAAGATTTTGCAATCTAATCATCACTTGCGGAGCCAATACTTATGAGAAAAATGAACCGCATAGCGAGCGAAACAAGCGAAAAGCTCAGGTGAGATAAAATTTTAGGATTTTGCAATCTAATCGTTACTTACAGACCTATGAGAGATAAATAATCCGTATTGCGAGCGAAGCAAACTAAAATTTCGGTTAAGGGGTAATGGTCAAAATCGCGGTCTGATGGCTCAAAATTTTACAATTTACCATTTTAAGCGCCATTCACAACCCCACTTTGAGCGGGAAGCCCCGGTACCTCCACACAAAACACCTCCACACGTCTCACCTCGCAATTTACCTCCACAGATTTTACCTCCACACATTTTACCTCCACACTTTCCGGCCTCTCCGTCCCGGGGACCGTCATTAAATTCTGGTGCCACGAAGTAAATTTAAAATGTAATGAAATCGCTTAAGAGAAGCTAATTCTTCGTCATCCGCATATCACATAACAAAGTGTAACGTGCAGAAAACGAAACCTAAGCTAACCTAACCTGATCCTAACCTAACCTAACCTGATCCTAACCTAACCTGATCCTAACCTAACCTGATCCTAACCTAACCTAACCTGATCCTAACTTAACCTGATCCTAACCTAACGTGATCCTAACCTAAGCTGATCCTAACCTAACCTGATCCTAACCTAACCTGATCCTAACCTAACCTGACCCTAACCTAACCTAGCTAACCGAACCTCAGCTAAGCTAACCTGATCCTCACCTGACCCTAACCTAACCTAACCTACCGAACCTAACCTAACCTTACTTTATCCTAAGCTAACCTAACCTGATCCTAACCTAACCTGATCCTAACCTAACCTAACCTGATCCTAACCTAACCTGATCCTAACCTAACCTGACCCTAACCTAACCTAGCTAACCGAACCTAAGCTAAGCTAACCTGATCCTCACCTGACCTAACCTAACCTACCTAACCTGATCCTAATTTGATCCTAACCTGATTCTACCCTAACCTAACCTACCGAACCTAACCTAACCTTACTTTATCCTAAGCTAACCTAACCTGATCCTAACCTGATCTTAACCTGATCCTAACCTAAGCTAACCTAACCTGATCCTAACCTACTAAACTGATCCTAGCCTGATCCTTACTTGATCCTACTTGAAGGGGCAGTGAGATTCAGTGAACTGTGTCATACAGAGGTAACGTTTGGTTGCTGGTTTCGAGTTTTTCGGGGTGAGAGATGGACTTCCCTTCCAGCCCCCCCCCCCAAAAAAAAAAAAAAAAGTAAGGGCCCCTCGCGAGGCGCCAGCTAATGTCAGGGTAGGCACCCGCACGACACGGGCGCGTTCGGAAGTCAGGGTTCCCTATGCGCTAGGCGTGATTAAAGCTGTATAAAAGTTTTATAAATGTTTATAACTGTTTATAACGCTGTTTATAAACTTTTATAAAAGTTTTATATGTTTTTATACAGATAGCTTTGTATTGTTTTTTTTTATATATATACAAGCATATATGCTTGTATAAACGCCTGTATACGATTGTATCCATGTGGTTGCATATACGTACCCACACAACAAATAGACGTCTACTAGACGTCTACCACCCATCTAGTAAATATCTAGAAATGGTCTATTAGTAGACCATCTACGACAAGTCTACGATGTCCCCTTTTTGCAACCTCTATTAGATGTCTACTTATCCTGAATGCAGTAGACGTCTACGTCTAGATCTAGCATAGACGAAAAAATAAGGACCTCACGGGTATCGAACCCATGATCTTCTCTTCTGTTCCCCCACGCTCTAACCACTCAGCTATTACGCCACTTGAGGACATTGCATTTCCATTGGCTATGAACGAAGGTGTGACCTACTTACCGTCTACATACAGTCTTGTACTAGATGTGATCGACCTTTATTCCCCCCTAACGCGCAGACGAAGTAGACCTTAGGTAGGTGGTCTATAGATATCGATCTTTTATCTAGCAGTAGATGTCTACATGTAGACATAATATAGACTGTCAATAGATCCTCCGCTCAGATCTATCGGGGTAGTTGTCTGGACATAGACGTGTTTTTTTATCGTCTATAGACGTCTACGTAATGTCTAGACGTACATCTGGAAGACTTACTTTCGACCTTCTATGGACGACTATAGACGTCTGTAGACGGCCTAGATTCAAGATAGATGGTCTAGCTTCGTCTATAGACGTCTATTTTGCGTGTGGGACGGTCTTAATAACGGCCTGTATATAGTTGTGTACGGTCTGATGCAGGGGGGGGGGGGGGGCGATGGAGGCGATCGCCCCCCCCCCCCCCCCCTTTTGGGTATCCGAAGGGGACCTTTGCCCCTGAAGGTAGGCAACACGTAAAGCATCGCCCCCCCCCCCTTTCATCAGCCCTAATTACGCCACTGTACCCCGCTGGGGTCTGTACGACTAAAACTGGCTGAATGGCAGCCAAAATCGATCAGGCGTGATTTATGGGACGCCCTGTAAGGTAAACACATTGTATAGAGTCAATATATGATTTTATAAACCGCCTTTATGTATTTCTATATACATATTTATACAGTTTATATAAAATAACGTTAATGTGTATGCCTGTCCTTATAAAAATATATAAATATAAAGTCTGTATAAAGATTGATAAAAAATTTATAAAGTTTTATAAAGATCCGTTTTACGTGGGGTAGACTTGCCATTGCGGCAATATCGTAGTTGCCCTTATGATTGGTCCGTTATTTGCCAGGAACACTGACTACCTTGTTAATAACACATGCTTGCTTCGGAGGTGTGATTGCAGGTGTGTCGGTGGTCGAAAAGCGGTGTCGTCTATCATCATGTCATAGGTCCGAGGAGCAGTCGTAGTCCATGTGTGCAGCAATAAACCAGCATGATTCTAATCCATCTATTTTTCGTTCATTGTTCCTGTCCAACACTTGAGAAAGAGACGGGGCAAGTGTGAAAATAATTCATACGCTTGTGCGCGTATGACATTCGTATGCTTGACTTTGCAGTGTAGAACGACATCGGCCCGCACTCGACGATTGAAAAATAGGTGTCACGTGGTAGTTATGGGTTCAGACACCGGCACCGGCCCTCGTGAAATGCGTAAGCTCCGATCTTGTCTCCGCCCCAAACTACGCCCAATAGTTAATTCGTTTCGTCAATGCACACTGTGACCGTGCTCGACACAACTCGACGCTCAACGCCGACGTCTCCGTGATTCCGTACGGCGCAACTCAAGGTAGGCGTTTGCGACAAGGACTTCCCTGAACAGCAGAGAAAGAAGCCCCGATTTCATAGACGCGAGTCTACTCGCTCGAATTATCATGACAGGCAAGGGTGGTGGAAGTCCCATCAGGGAATTGAAGGAGGGGAAAGGAGGAGGGGGTCACCCCCTCAGGGGGTGCTACACGGAATACCGCAGGAGCACCGCAGGTCAGAAAATGACACCTCCTGGGGGCGGTATTTGAACCCGGGCACGCTCCAGAACAATTCTAGATTCGTGTTGGGGGGGGGGGGGGCGCGCTAGAAACGATCTGACCCCGGTTTCAGCGAAGTCCGGTTGTAATACCAACCTTACCATTACCATCGTTACTGCTCTCACCCAACAGTCGCACCGTCACACCTGAGATGCCTCTTTCTGCATCAGGTTGACAAATCGCTGGAGAGCAAGGACAGCGCTCGCTTCGTTCAGTTTTTGTAATTGAAACAAGGAGTGCACGCTTGGCGAAAAGACCGAGTCGTTTCCGGTCGTTTCGTGATCGAATGCTTGTTCCGTCGTGTGGCTGCCGCATGGGTTCGGAGGTCAATGAAGTGATCGGAAGCGCTGAGCGGAAAGCCTTCTCACCTGTGCGTCACGTACGTGTGCACGACACTCGCGCAGTGGCGGATCTGGGAGCGGCTTGAGGGGGGGGGGGGGGGATGTTCCTCTTTTTGCCTACTTACAGGGGCAATGTCCCGCCTTTTGCCTACTTAGGCGGAAAAGTAATGCCGGTTGCCTGCATTTCCGCAAAAGGAGGGTTGCCCCCCTCCCCTCAAATCCGCGCCTGCATACTCGCGATGTACGAATGTCTTCCTGGGATCGATAAACCTCAGGCTGAACACATCGCCCCGAGCGCCGATACCAGCATGTTAGTAGCAATCAATCGCCTTGCGGTGGACGGGTAGGCAGCCACCCCGACAGAAGCGTTGCGGGATTGCCTACCTCACGGGCGTCCGGCCAGCCCACAAGAGGACATAGTGTTAGGAGACTCCTCAAAATAGCGCCAATCGGGACACCTGTATCCTCTTTGTTGATATTCGAACCCGGGCCTATCAAACCAGATGTCTGGGCAACTTAATTATGTGTTTGGGACAAAAGACTTGCCTGAACAGCAGAGCAGAACCCCCGAATCCATAGATACTAGGCAACTCGCTCAAATGAGGATGAGACATAGAAGGTGATTTTGGAGCTCAATGAATCGATTGGCGGTGGGTGAAAAGGGCTTCTCACCTGTGCGTGCGTACTTGGAACACGGCACGCGAAATTTACGGATGGTTTCCTCGGATAACTCACGTGCCGAACACATCGCCCCCGCGAGCGCCGACACAAACAGCGAAACCAGCATGTCAGCAGCAATCACCTTGTCCACAAAGTACGTCCGAATTTCCTCCTACCTAAACAGCGAACGGTGGTGCCGAGCGCCTGCGAGTGCTAGGGTAGGCCAGCCCGCACGACACGCGTGTACGAAGACGTCGGGACTGCCTACCCAACAGGCGCCATCGTGCGCCACGGCCGACTAAAAGAGGTTCGCACTCGTCACTTCATGGACGCACTTTGTGGGTGATCCCTACCCGGCACAGTAGTGATGCTGACCCCCATGGCTTTACCACTATTCAATCCCCGCGGGTGTTCTTTAGTAGTATGTCTCCCTCTCTTATGCTGAGAGAGCGTGAGTTGGATATCAGGAACGGAAGGAGAGAAAATAAGACAGGTTTGACAGTCGGTTTATTCAGATTGCAATTTCTAAGCAAAGAATCAAAGAATGCATCTTTTAGAAGAGACATATTCATTGGCTTCATGACGTACATTATCATCAAACAAGCAAACTCATTAAAATTAGAGATCAAAATTCCATTCAAAGGATAGGACGGCCCGCCATGCTTGCTCACTCCATCCACCACAAGAAGAGTTGTGACTAGTTTGCTGGCGTCCAGCGGGCTGCAGTCACAAGCAGCCACCTAAGCAAGGCCAAACCCTCACTTGCCAGCTCTGGATAGATAAGGGTACGAGGGAAAATAGGAATTAGAAAAGGGGAGGGAGTGGTGAGGTGCGATGAGGTGAGCAAGGTTCGTCTACATTCCAACCGAAGAAGAGGCACCAAACAATATGTTGGATGGAATAATACTTAGAAACCTTCAGAACAACATATAGAAAACGAAACAGGAGGAATACCTAAAATTAGCACTGTAAAGAAAGGTCTCTTGAGGAGGGTAAAAAAATACATAGAAAAGAATAGATTAGGGTAAAAAACATAGAGGAACAAAGTTTCATCAGTAGCCACGAAAAGCACAGGTTCAGCTACAACAGGGTAAGGAAAGGGTACTTAATAGCTAAAAGTCTCTCTAAACAGAATTAACTGGCCACGTGAGCATGTGAAAATGTAAACGAAAGGGAAAAAAGCAACTGGTGTGAGTTGAGAATGAGAACTTCATTGAGGCAGCATATTATTCTAGAGGCTGACTCCAAAACAATGGGCGCGCAAAGTTACACATCCAGTACGCATCAGAGTAACAACAACGATCAGATGCAGGCCGTGATGGCCAAAATCACAATCTGTGAAGGTAGGCCAGAAATACAGGCTAGTTCTTGATTTGCAAACCTATCTGCACAGCTACGATCATATTTTACATAATACGCGTAAAATTCATGACAAGCTCCTTCACCTCACAGAGCAAAGAAAGAAATATCGTATTGTGTACGACCAATAATGAACGACTGAATCAAATGTGCTCGTCTTACAAAAAATATGCAGCCATGAAGCAATAAATACATGTCAAACTCTGTGAGCAGAATACTATCAGATTTATGAAGAACGGGGAAAAGAAGTTTATGACTACCAGTGCTTTAGATTTCTCCAGCAGTATTAAGAACTCTGTAACAACAACCGTAACACTCCCTTCTGCAAGTTTAAGCCTCTGTTCTACCTTTCCCATTCTAAAAGAATCGTTAATCTTTTCAATGCAAAAGATATGGCCCATTGGCCTTCCGAGCACAGCATGCATTAGGAAGAATAATATTAAGACCTTATCAATAAATAAATAGGCAGGCAAAGGTCAACACTCTGACAAATCAAAGCACAACATGCATTATAATGAATCTTTGAATCGTAAGTCCAAAACCTGCATATTATCCAACGATATCCAAGGCATACAGAATTACTAACAAGGTTTTCTTTTCATGCAGTACTAGAGATTGTGATATCCAACACTGTAGAGCAGGATTGTATTAGCTTGGACAGAAACAATAAAAAATTTAAAAGGCAGAACAGAGGGCAGTGACTTCTTGGATAAGAAAACAACAAATTGCATTTGTGAGATTACCATATCTTTCATGCTAGAGAAAAATAGTCTCTGTACAGTACAAACAGTGTGACAACTTGTCATCAATCAAAAGAAAGTTTAACAGTTAGCAAAGCATAGTGAATATCCTAATATTAACGCACACTCACTGTCTCTTCCTTTAATACAGAGCAAATATACAATTTTATACCAAGATTTGCCAAAACTGGGAGCTATGTTTCGCCCCAATATTAAAATGCAGCTAAAAACAAATCTGAGACGCAGCATGCAAATTACAAAACTACAGGTAGCTGTTAGCTCTTCTCCTCCAATACAATATTGTTACATCATGGTAAATTATGCTCAAACATTGAAGCACGATAGCATGCATAAAATTAATTAAATGACAATCATAAACAGAGTCACGTTGCATAAGGTATAGCAAACATCTAAATCGTAAACCATGCATAAGTCAAATTAGTAATTCATGCACTAACTTATACTGATTTGAATGAAAAAATTGAAACTGAATATAAAAGTGGAGGGAAGTAGCACTATCACATTAAGCCACCCAGCATGCATATGGCAAAACTCGGCATACAAGAATGGCTCTCAGAGACTAGTCGGCACTGACATTTTGTGAAATAAAACTATAGGGTGACGACACAGTAGGTAAGTATCTGACACACCACACCACATGCAACAAATGATCTTGGACACCAAATCGAGCAATACAATCTGTGGGATGTTGAAGTGATGCTCCTTGATTGCTGGATGTCAGTCCTTCCCAGATAAAGCCTGCAATTAAAGAGGAATAGTCAGAAATGCAGTCCTGTTTGGAATGTTATGAAAACTGCAAAACATTAATGGTAATGAATATAGTGAATCCTCATGTACCTGACCACAGAAGTGCAGAAGTGTGCAGCAGAAATGTACGGACTTATGGGTGACTGGACTAAAACTGCATCTGCCCTCAGCGGTGATAAGGTGATACCTGAAACAGAACACAAGAGTTGAGTTTAGCTAATTTTGACACACCTTACTTGTAGTCATGGTTCTCACTAATACGCCAACATCCAGAGAATGCCTATTCCATCACATAACAAACAGGTAAGAAAAATATTCATGGCCTAGTGGACCAGATTACACAAGTGGCACAGAAATGCCACAACAATTTTCCATACTCCATCAACCAACACAAAATGTAACCTAAGCTGATCACAACATGCTGCAAATCAGAGCATGAGATGGCAATTAATTGACATTGCATTATGAGCATGCACTGGAAAAATACAAATGTACCTTAACTGGCAAAGATAAAAACTTAGCACATTTTCAGAGGCGTTTTATAGAATATCAAAAGGGAAAAACAATGAAACTTCTGGATCATGCAGATTTATAGTGGTTAAATTTAAAGGAGGAAAAAAAAACAAAAAACCGCTGAATAATTGCAAAAGGCTACTTTGACATGCATTAATTAAATGAAGGATGTACACAACTTGGGCATGCAAAACAGTAACAAAAAAAAAAAAAAAATCACAGATATAATCATCTATGCTCTGATTTGGCAAGTGTTGTGCTGAAGCAGCAATTTCCCTGAATTTTTTGAGTTAAATACCCACTGCAATACACCTCAAAGTCAAACGCACATAATATAGAATAATTAAAGGTGAAACAGGGCACCAGATTACTACACTTTCTGTCTACAGTTGCACATAGCAAGATCTGATGGCATGGCTTCATCACTCAATCAAAACTTGTAAGAGGAATAGCAGCATTAAGTAGGTACATTGATGCAAAGAATTCTTAACATCCCACTGAGGTACAAGCAACTTACTCACATGCATTAAGTTTTAAAATGGGACATAGGCATCATCACTATTCTGTCAACCACAATGGAAGTGGTTCATATTATTGGCATGCATTACAAATCTCAGCCAACATGGCACTGTCATATTTTATTCGAGATGAGAGCAATGATAAAAAGGTTAAATGCTGACAAACACTACTTTTATTACTTTGTGTTTTAACTACATCTTTCTTCCTTCACATGAAAATTCAATATTAACATCAGTGTACAGCTACAGCAGCAAAGTGCAAATCAAACAGAACAAGATTGGATGAGTAAAATTATGGAATGAAAGAGATCAGAAGCCATGACCACATTGTCAAATATACCAACTACTTCATCTTCTTTTGCCACTCACAAACTACACAAACATCAACTGGATCTCTAAGACTTGAAATCTGTAGCAGAAACTGTCACAGTAAATTTGAGTTTTTACATTTTCTATGCTAGATTAGTTCCTCTCTCAATAAGCATGCAAAAGAGACATTTGAGATCCAATAAAATTGATACCCGAGTGGTGCCTTGTAACTGTTAAAAGTATATCTCAGGCCATTTATTACTGCTGAATTATTACTGCTTATACTTATTATTCTACGTTAATTATGACCTTCATTTTTAAATTCATGCAAGGGAACAAATTTTCTCAGAGAACATAAGACTCAAGAAACGCTTCTGCACTCCAGGCAGAAGTATTCTGATGAAATTTACTAAAATCTGGTACACCACTAGAAAAATAACAAGAGACTCTCATGAAGCATGCATAAAAGTATGTCTCATTTTCACCAATCATAATGAGTTGACTGCATTCAATACTATGATACTGAAATTACTACAAACATGCAAATGGTATGAGACAGAAATTGAGTGGCGAAAGAAGATGTTATCATCTGAACATTCTGGCGACCCACACTGCTACACTCTCTCTCAAACAGCGGGCTATGGAGCTACTGATCTTGTCTTTGAGTTTTGAGCACTACCAAGAAAATGAGATCACTGAATCTCCATGCAAATTAATCAATGCAGCAATAACATGGACTTGTTCATCAGATAAAAATGTCGAGATGGAATATGTTAATGCAGAGGCAGAACCTACTTTGGTGGTTTTGCAACATGTTATGATCATGTCACATGCACATTTGACAGTTATTAGCATGCAGAATAAAAGCATTGCCTCTACTTTGCAAAATTAGGATATATGAACTTGCCCACGACTTTCTGAACATCATAATGGCTGCGTTACTGTAGTCTACTTATTTTAACAATTTGCAGATGCATGCAGTACGAAGTGCTCGACTCTGCTGTGAACATAATTGTTACAAAAAAACTTTTCCATTGGCTGGTTTGTGAAATAAGAAGCAGCATGCAATTACAACAAATGTTGTTTGAGAGGAGTAGCTTAGAGGTCGCCAATACTCAAGGAAAGATAAATTCGATGAAGACTGCCACTGCTGTGGTAACTTCCCTGAACAAAGGTTCCGCAGCAGTAATCCAGATGAGCAGTGAACCATGGAAGCACTCGACTCTGCATCCATGACTGTAGATCCTCAGCTGACACGATCCAGACAGGTCCGCCACTCCAAACATCCAGCTCTGATCCAGCTCTGGTCACGTTTCTGATGCACACTCCAGCCTGGATCACACAGTACTTATTGAAAGGGGCTACATACAACATGGGCTGTTGTCACATAATGGGCAGGTACGAAAAATACTCATGACACATTTACAAGCAACATCTTAAGCACATGGAAATGCCTCAACAATTTTTCATACTGCACCGGCTAGGTACAACAGTCAGCAAATAAGAGCATATGATTGACATTGTTTCTACCAAGTGAAAAAAAATTATAAATAGACTTGCACATAGCTGTACATGGTACTAAACACTCTGACCATGCATTGGAGAAATATATACCATAACAAGTATGGTAACAGCAACAATTAGTAGATACGTAGTCATGCAATGACATGATGCTTTCTTTAACTGCGAAGAATTCTTAATATCCCACTGGAATACTGTGGCACAGTTACTGACACATACATTACATTTTAAAGTGGGACACAAACCTTCAATGATATTCTCACTATCAAGCAAAAATGAAAGTGGTTCAAATTATCAGCATGCATGACAAATCTCAACCAACATAGAACTGCTATATATCATCTAAGAGCAATGATGGGAAGGTAAAATGCTGATAAACAATATTAGCTTTGTGTTTCTGTCTTTTTTCATATATAAATTCAATATCATGTTCAGCGCAAGACTGCATCAGCAACTTCCAAATCAAGCTCAAGATTGGATAAGAAAAATTACAGTCAGAGACAAATCAAAAGCTAAATCTTCTTTTGCCACTCAATGGAACCATACATATATCTACACAAAACAGTAGCAGAAACTGTATGAGTAAAGTTGATTTTTTATATTGTTTTTGTTATATTAGTTTATCTCTCAATCTGAATGCAAAAGAGACGCTTGAGATTCAATAAAATTCAGAACTGTTAGAGGTATATCTAAGGCCATTTACTAGTTTAGCACAGCCACAATGCTTTTAGTAATATTCTACATTATCTAATTTTTTATTAATGCAAGGAAATGAATTTTATTGTAGAGTAATGACTTAAAAGACGCTATTGCACTCCAGGCAGACATATTTACTAAAATCTGGCACACCACTAGAAAAATAACAAGAGACTCTCATGAAGCATGCATAAAAGTATGTCTCATTTTCACCAATCATAATGAGTTGACTGCATTCAATACTATGATACTGAAATTACTACAAACATGCAAATGGTATGAGACAGAAATTGAGTGGCGAAAGAAGATGTTATCATCTGAACATTCTGGCGACCCACACTGCTACACTCTCTCTCAAACAGCAGGCTATGGAGCTACTGATCTTGTCTTTGAGTTTTGAGCACTTCTAAGAAATTGAGATCACTGAATCTCCATGCGATTGACACAAAATTAATCAATCCAGCAATAATATACCAAAGATAAAAATTTCTAGACATGGCATTAAAGCAGAGGCAGCCCACACTTTAGTGATTTGAAATTAAATTATATTCATAAGTCACATGCACATGTAACAGTTACCAGCATGCAGAATAACAGTGTGGTCTCCAGTTAGCAAAATTATAATTAATAAACTTTATCTGAACCTTTACATCATAATGGCTGCTTTCCTGGTTTCTCCTTATTTTAACACTTTGCAGAAGCATGCACTACTTGACTGAGGACTGTGCTCTGTACATAATTGTTACAACATGACTTTTCAATTGGCAAGTTCGTGAAATAATAAGCGGCATGCAATCACAACAAATGCTGTTTGAGAGGAGTAGCTTAAGGGTCGCTTAATACTGAAGAAAGGATGGATTTGAAAATAACTGCCACTTCCGTGGTAACTTCCCTGAACAAAGGTTCCGCAGCTGTAATCCAGATGAGCAGTGAACCATGGAGGCACTCGTCTCCGCATCCATGACTGTAGATCCTCAGCTGACACGATCCAGACAGGTCCGCCACTCCAAACATCCAGCTCTGGTCACGTTCCTGATGCACTCTCCAGCCTGGATCACACGTGACATATTATAATTTGCTGACACTACATTTGAAGTGCAAAACCGTTCGCTGTGCATTCACATCCAATCATGGTTTACGATAAATTAGATTTAAAATGAGTACAGCAGAGAAGCATGCCAGGGGAAGACAACATGAAGAAATCCTTCAAAGAATACTTGGCAAATGTTGTGTTCTCCATCACCTCCTTTTGCTGACCTGCCCATACTTCACCTCGACTCACAGCTCATAGCACCGCTGCCTACAGTGCCACTCGGCCTCGGGCCGGGTCCCGAAGTGGCGCCCAGCAACGCGCGGAGGTCAACAGGGGTCAAGGCCGACAGCCACCGATGGCCGCCGATGGCCGCCGATGGCCGCCGATGGCGGGAAAGACCATCTTCAGCCAGAACTACATCCACTACCAGAGGGGGTTCCCCAGCCACTGCCCAGCCACTGCAGGGAAGACAGAGTCCAGCACCTGCAACAAGGAAAGAGCATATAAGACAAGCTAAAACAAACTGATTGCAAGATTCCTCATCCTGTCTAAAATCTGCTAACTTATATCACATTCCATGTGAGAGCAGGCACTAAGATTGTTGCCGAATCTTGCCATTTGCAAACAAGGAAAAAAATCAAAAGCAATACTGTTCCCAATTTAATATGTACTATGAAAACATCATCTTGAGTCAGCACACCCACTTTGATGTATAAAAACTCTTGCAAACTCACACTCCACCAACTGCAGGCCACAGAAAATACACATGTTGGGAAAACAATCTCATACAAAACAAAACAGGTACTCTCCCCAAAGGCCTGGGCAAACTACGACATTTAAAAAATAAAAATGAACTCTGCCATTAGTTTCTGCCTCAGAGGTTATGGGGACAAAAACTTACGCTAGCGGCATGCACACCAATAAACATTGCGACCGATCACGAACTCTTTGAACGTAAAATAAGAAACGACTGACCCGGCATCATAACCTCACTGTGAGCCCGCCGCTGCACTTACGTACAACCGAACGTACGGATCGATCACAAGCACTCCCAGAACGATAGAAAAGCACCAATCTCTCACAAGATGCTACATTCTTCCGAAAACACCCAAAACTTCCTTGAAATTGACCCAACCTGTCTTGAAAAGTCGTTGCGGCCCAGCCCACTGACGCCGCCGTCTACCCAGCCTAAAAGACCGTTACGCAATGGCGAGCGACAAGAACGAGCACGCTGCCAACTGCTAAAACTATTACAAACAAAAAGCATGACACTTCGCGACATATTACACGAATTTACATTTCGTAATCAACGATTTCGATCACAACCAAGTACACACAAAAATCAACATTACTTGTTCCACTTATTCACCACAACTTACCAAAGTGCCAATAACGCCCACTTTCCCTGCACGCACATCCAAAGACCGTTAGCACTTTCCAAGCTTTAGTAGCTTTAGTCTGCAGTGCGGATGGTTAGTTAAATTATTTCCTATCACACGCAACATCCCTTGACGAATTCTGATACGTATTCACCTCTACAATTTCAAATTCGAACCTCTCCAATCGCGGACTATTTATCGCAGCGGATCGACTCGCGCGCGATAGTCCTATTTCTGCCATTGGTTGCCGTGCGCAGGAATACAGTCACGCACTCGTGGAGTTGGAGCGCGCCAAACCCAGGCCAAGCCAGTGATGTCTTGTCTTTGTTACCTTGTGCGTGCGTTGGTGTTAACTCTGCTCTCTCACCAGTTTTGAACGTATGCGTTGGATGTATGGGGCTGTATGTGCTTGACTGTATGTGCTCGATACGGTTTCCTTTCGATTTTCATTTTTGTGTGTCTGCAGATGTTGGAGAGAAATGTGGTGTCGTTATCGACACTTCTCCTCTTGGCATTCCTAAGCTGCACGGAGTGTGTTCATCGTGTAGCCCGTGAGAGTGCGACCAGAGATGGCTCGGTATTTTACCATATCGAAGATGGGTGGCACTACCATTTCTCACACGGTCGCCCTGGTGTGGCGTACTTCAAGTGCGTGAGGTGGGAGAGGGGCTGCCGGGGCCGAGCCCTGTTTCGACCCGAGAGAGGCTTTGTTCATACCCAGGGACATAATGAACATGGAAATGACCCTCTGTACCCGGCTGAGATGTGCTTGCGGAACAGAATCAAAGCACGATGCAGGAGAAGGACCTACTTAACCTACAATCAAATACTTCGTCGAGAAAGGAGCAGGTACCTTTAACATTTTTGGTATATTGCAATACGTCTCAAAGTGAAGCTGTTAATCGCTAAGAATATTGTTGCTGTCTTTAGGTTTGCCAACGAAGTTGCAGTTCGAGTGGACATCAGTCGTATGCGTACACCGATGAGAAATGCTAGAATGCAAAGTTATCCAAACATTCCTGAAGACAACAGGGCCCTAAGTAATTACCTTCTTGATCAGGAGTACCAGGTTCTGACTATATCGGGGGATGGACAAGACAACTTGTTCGCAGGCTCAGTCACGGCACCTGATGGTTCTCACCATGTTCTCATAATGTCGGACAGAATGCTGCAGTATCTGAGAAGTGTTCATACAATTCATGGAGACGGTACCTTTCATACAGCCCCAAACGCACCAAGAATTGCTCAGGTATGATTTGTGTTTGTAAATTGTGTTCCTGGTAACATGAGACAGCTGTTTAATTGCCTTGTTTTGTTGAAACAGGTGTTTTCTATCGTGACAACCTGGGATCACACTGTGATCCCATGTTTATGGGTCTTAATGGAAAACAGACTTGAAACATCATACATAGCTGTGTTCAGATTACTCAGGTACCTTCTTGGTCCTGGGAATGTGAACTTCGAATTAATTATATCTGATTTTGAAACCGCACAACAAAATGCATTCGAGGCTGTTTTCCCAGATGCCGTAATCCAGGGATGCCTTTTCCATCTCTGCAAGGTTTGTGTGTGAATGTTAATGTTATTGTAGTTTATGCCGTTTTTGCTTAAATTTGGCAGATAATATCATTTTATGTGCGTCTGTTGCAGGCCATGGTTCATCATGCCCGCACCACGTTGGGATTGGCAGCATATCTGCGTAATGTCCCATATGTGGCTGATGTTGTCAGGAGGTGTGTTGCTCTTGCTCTACTTCCAAGGGACGTAATCAGGCAAGGATTTATCTTAATAGCCAGGGAGGCCCAGCTGGGAGTTGACCCCATGGTGTATGCCATAGTACGGGCATTCCTTATTTACGTCTGGCGAAGGTGGATAAGGAGTGACCGGCGTAGGGAGCGCATGTGTGTTCATGATTCGGAGCATAGAACAAATAATGCGTCAGAATCAGCAAACAATGTTCTTACGTCAGAAGTGGGCCCCCATCATCCAAACATCTTCAGACTTCTTGGTACGAGCCTGATTTATGATATGGAAACGCAAGGGTTGTTATGTCATCAGAGGTTCCAAAATTTTATTACCTAGTTCCGTTCTTTTTCACAGAGGGATTTTCAAATATTGAACAAGAGGCCTACCTCAATATATTGGCACTACGAGATCTGCACCGTCGCCCTGGTCGAGCCAGGAGGGCCTCTGCTGTGTCAAATGATGCAAGGATAAGATTCTTGACTGAGGGTCTTAGAAACCCTCCAGACAACCAAGACGCAGCAATTCTGCGATTTGTCCATGCCGCATCACACACATTTGAAGCAGCTTTCGGGCAGTTTGTAAATCCTCCAAACCAACGTGAAAATGAAGATTAAACATGTTTTTTCATGTTCATCAAATATCATTGCAGATGAATCGGAAGGAATTCATTGAGTGTAAATTGTGGTATTGCTAAAGTATCTACATTCGCCAGTATTCATTAATATTAGTCTGCTTTCCATTTCTTTGTTTGTGTCAAGATGTGTGACATCAGTGTACTAATTTTCGATTCACTGAATAGACCTTGACAGCTTTGTTTTCTCCAAGCTTTGCCATATTGTAAATTCTGATTGCATATTTCTGTTTCTTAAAAATTATTGGCAATTTTCCCTTATTAAGTGCCTCATTTTACATTCAAATAAGCTCTGTTGCAAATCTGGTATCTTTTTTTGTATGTCATTTAATTACTAGTTCATTTGGTCGAAGTAATGTGAATTAAATTCTACTAAGTTTCTTCTGTCTTACTTTCCTGACACCTCACACCTCTGAAGGCTGTACAATGATATGCACTGATCAATGACTGAGGTGACTGAATATGACTAGAATTCTCAGTATCTTCATCGAAATTCACTGCTCAGGTGAAACAAGAAAGTCTGCTATTTTTTCCAAACGAATCTGCTAAACCAAAATATACTGTACTAGGAGTATTTCACAAAGCAAAGATAATTTCTTTGGATGTATGCTGATTGAAATCGACTAACATTAACAATGGGGCCACTGCCATGTCTAAAATTGTTGCTGGAAAAATTAAATTAAGAATGAAATTAGAGAAAGATACACCATTTTCTACTGTAGCTAGTAGTTTCATAACCTGTATAGTTCATTTCTTGTATTTGGGGGTCTGCACTGTTAAAACAATTCTGAATTTAGAGACAAAAGGTGGTCTGAAACTTCTGTTCAGACAGCATGGAAATATTTGGTCTGAACTCTCAGAAAAACATTCGGAAGCCATAAGTGCATAGGATGCCTTGTTTCCTAAGACTACAGTCACCTATATAGTTTTAATCTCCACCAATTAATGCCACAACTTCATTCCAATAAATCTTGGTGGGTACTCCCACAATGTGTCCTTCACTTCACACTACTTTTGGTGGCAGTTTCCTAGCTGTAAATTTGACCTCTCAGAGTACATATGAGCTCCAAATTTGTGTCATGTATGGAATGGAGCATACTATATCTAATCCGCACCCCTTCTTACAAAAAGGAACTAAAGGGTTCATAAAATGAGGCATCTATATTTCTAATTTAAGCACTTAAAGCCTTTTCAGCAACAATTAATTGTGAATATGACATTAAATTATGTCTATTCAGTAATCGTATTCAGTATGCATGAAAATAAATGGTTTTGGCAAGTGGAATACTCCTAGTAAAATATATCAGTGTCCAGAAGTGGAGTGAGGCGAGCATTGTGGGTGCACCCTAGATATTGCAACATTTTAGGACTTAGAATTAATACAGAGTTTAAATGCTGAAATTTCAGACTATATGGTGTGTAAATTGACTCCATCACATGCATACTGAATTTCCAACAGTAAATTTGTAACAGTGTGAACTGAGATATTACAGCCTGTTTGGTCCTGAAGTTAGGACCAGGTAAACAGCTGAAATTTTAGACTACATAGTCTGTAAATTGACTGCAGCACTTGCACACTCATTTTGCAACAAAAAATTTGTAACTGCACTTCTGAGGTGGAAAGTAAAAAGTAAGCCTAGTGTCAATTTTTCTTTCCATTTGTGGTAACCAATAAAATTTGATATCAAACTTAGTAACCAAAAATGCTAATTGATGTATAGTTTCAATTTTCTTTATATTTATAGAAAGATTTTCCTCTCTATTACCATGCCAGTTAAACATTCACCTTTGATTTTACAAGTGAAGTGAGTCCAGGGTGAAACAAAATGAAAATCATATGCATGAAACACAAGAATATATTACAAATCTTTCACACACCATAGAATTTTTCGCACTCTATGACATGTTTTCTTGCACAACCAGGGCACCTGGGTGCGGGCACCGACAGGGCTAAGTAATTGCCACATGGCTCACATACGCCAATTACGTTACAAGGGCGTAAAATCTGGGTAACTTCCTTATCTAAACAAACTTTACAAATCATCTTGCTTCTTACTTCCTGGGAATCGTCCTCGTCATCATCTTCAATTATGATGATATCAGAAGCTGCAAAAGATGCAAAACACGAGTCAAAACAAAATACAACATACATCCAGGCTTCACCTCAGGGTGGATTTAGGCTGTAAGGGTCAAGCCATATGCATCTTGGATACTTAGGTTTCCAGCTCAATTTTGTTCACAAAATTGTAAGAATCCAAGAGGTGTAAAGCTTAAGTTTCAGTCTAAGTCCACCCTTACAGATATCAAAGTAATAGATAATTGCTCACTTCACACAAGCATAGTTAATGTACACAGTTGGACACAAGACTTGGATATTGAATCTGTATCATGTGCATGAGAAATTGGAGTGTCTTTAAATTGCCTACATAAAATCGAATCACAAATAGAAATGAAACGATGAGAAACCAAAAATTACCACTTTGAGTCATGATGGCTGTTCATGCATTAAGAATGAATACAAAACTCTCCGAGAAGGCAACACAAAGGTTGAGTTAAGATTAAAACATGCCCTTATCTAGCACTAACCTTATTTCCCATTTTTCGTGTGTTGGGGAATAACTGTCAGAAACACAAAGCATGCTTATTAACAAACAACTTATTTAGAATTCAAATTCTTTTCGGTAGAAAGAATTTTTGAGGAAAACAGGTGTCATTTACAACATTCCATTAAAATGAATGGAATGAGTGGCTGTGGCATGTGTGAAATGAGGCAAAGCTGGTGATTTAAAGTGTGATAGGAGAGAACGATAACATGCACCAGTGATAAAGTAGAAAATAAAATGCAGCCACCACTAGATTCTCCAGAAACTTTTGCATGATAGGAAACAGTAAACTATATACACTTACAAAACTCAATTTGCCTCCGCTGAGGTTCAGCAGGGCCCTCTTCGTCACTCGACGAAGTTGTGTCAGATGATTCCACCGGCGCAACGTAATCTACATCATCCTCATCCTCATCATCCTCATCCTCTAGAATTCTCTGAAATGGAGATGAGCAGTTGAAATAAGTCATGGAAGATATAATAAACAATAATTAATTTGGCTTCAATGTATGGGCTTGGATAGGTAACATTACCTTCTTAGACTTTACCGTTTTATTTAAAGACAGAGCTTTGCGCTTCTTTGTCAGAGGTTGCTGCAAACCAAATGAGATAAGAATTAAAAAAAGGATATGCTTCAAAAATTAAGAGAAACCTGTATGCACACTAGCTATAAAAGTTATTTCTACATATGCTGCATCGTTTACACTCACTTTATGTACCAGCTCCTCCCAGGGCAAGGGCTCATCACTAGCCTTACTGGTCTGGGTTAAAAAAAAAAAGAAACAAATTAAAACAGTTCGCAAGGTGCAGACCTCAATTCCACATATCACTGGCCAGGCAAGAAATATTATAAATAAGGTGTCACTTCAGCAGGCACTTTTATTACCTTGCTTGGCTTTGCCTTGAGAGCAGCAGCTTTGCTTGTTGTTGGTTGTTGAGCAGCAGCTTTGCTTGTTGTTGGTTGTTGAGCAGCAGCTTTGCTTGTTGTTGGTTGTTGAGCAGCAGCTTTGCTTGTTGTTGGTTGTTGAGCAGCAGCTTTGCTTGTTGTTGGTTGCTGTTGCTGCTGGCTGCCGCCTGTTGTTCGTCTCCGCAATCTTTTAGCCAGAGGAGGTGACTGCATCCCAATGAAAAAGGTGAAAGAAAATGAGACAGAGCAATCATAAGGATGAAATAAAAGAGGTAATAGGGCTTCAGGGCCACTGCTGTACACAACAAAAAAAAAATCCTGCTACAAGTGCTCTTTTAAAACAACTTACGACAACTGAGGAAGCTTCTTCCTGCTGCTGCTGCTGCTGCTGCTGGGGTTCCTCAAGATCGGAATGATCAGAATCCCAGGGCAGGGGGGAAGGAGGAGATTGTGGAGATAGAGGAGGAACAGAAGAGGGGAGAGAAGTGGGGAGACAGGAAGGGGCAGAAGGGGCATTTGTAGAGATGGAGGACATTGAACAAGAGGGTAGAAGAGTTGAAGAAGTGGCAAGAGAGGACAAGGCAGAGGTAGAGGTAAGAGAAGGTGATTGAGAAGAGGGAAGATCAGAGGGCAGAGAAGAAGGTAGAGCAGAGGGAAGAGAAGAGGGTAGAGAAGACGGAAGAGCAGAGGGAAGAGCAGAGGGCAGAGAAGAGGGAAGAGCAGAGGTAAGGGGATAGGGAAGGGGAGCGGGATGAACCCCTAGTTCAAGCTGTGGGAAAATAAAACCAATTGATAGGATACACAGCTTACCGCAAAAGTTGGAAAAAAAAGGAAATTGAAAGATGAATGCATATTGAACATTGAGCAGACACGGCTCCTGCAGTACTGCACTAGGTGAAAGAAAAATGAGAAAATGACCTTTGATTACAAGGAAGTGACTAAAATTAATAAGAGTGTGCTCCAGTAATGACTGACATCAAACTGAAGAGTGACAGAAACCAGCCACTAGTGTAGGTTTCAGTCTAGAATGGTGGGTGAGAAGAAATTTATTGATTTTACCTGCCACTGCACCCTGGCCCTTTGCCAGAGACCCAATGTGAAAAGCAAATCGTTCATTTCACTATCAAAGTATGTGGCAAGCGCATGAACACAGTTATTTCTAAAATCACTTATTCTTGTTGCCAAAAAACTTACTTCTATTCCAGACATAGCATTGATTCTCTTATCGCCCTCCCTCATCTTTCTTATTCCACCTTCCATATGGTTCATGCAAATTGAAACAATCAGTTCACGCAGTTCCTTGCATGGTTCCGAATGACACTGCTGAGTTATATTCAGCAGTGAGTCCCTGGCAAAGTGCCAGAGTGCAGCGACAGGTACAATAAAAAAAATTATTCCCACCTGCTATTCCCCACAGAAACCTTGGAACATTATTTAGATTCATGTTTTCATTCCAGTAGCATGTTCATTGAAATTTTTACACCCATACTTAAGCATGTCTGAATTTTTTTTTTAACTGCTAGCCTTTAATCTAGCTGTGCACAAAGTCAAACAGACTTGTAATAAAACTTTTTCACATTCTGACAATTTTTAGTTGCGAATGACTCTTGGTTTAAGTTGGCAGTAAACCTCAATTTAGGTCTGAAGTGGACTTA
Organism: Odontothrips loti; assembly: GCA_038380765.1. NCBI lineage: Eukaryota > Metazoa > Arthropoda > Insecta > Thysanoptera > Thripidae > Odontothrips > Odontothrips loti. The sequence continues at coordinate 248,618 of JAZGLN010000150.1, forward strand.
TGCCAGTATGTCAGATCATCACTAAATATAACATGAGCATAACAGAAGCATAGACAAACCTCGTCAGGTAGCTGAGGATGGAACGGCATTGGCCCCAGATGTCCCATCATCATTGACCCCATGGGACCACCCATCGGCATCCCGAAACCTCCGAAAGGCATGAATGGACCCATATGGCCAAGGTTAGGATGGCCCATTCCCATCTGACTCATGAGTCCCATCTGACTCATCAGTCCCATCTGACTCATCAGTCCCATCTGACTCATCAGTCCCATAGGACTCATGGGACCCATGGGCCCCATTGCCCTCATGGGAGGCGGCCAGTTGCCTCGGCTACCGGCGCCACCCCGACCACGACCGGCACCACCCCGACCACGACCATGGAACATCTGCAAGATGAGACAAATTGAACGGCACGAATGCCACTGCAAACAGCACTAAACTTCACTATTTGAGGTAGGACTAAAAACTTCATAGGCATTACATAAACAGCCTTAACAACCAGAAATATAGCTATTAGCACAATTTAGGAATGCTGACTGTTTTAATGGAAACACATTTTAATAAAATAACGCTCCTCTCGTTTCAAGCAAATGGTCAGTAAAGAATTCACAGAGTAGATAAAGGGACCCACATATCGGTTTAATAAATGCTTCATTTTTCTGAACATCAAAAAGTGCAGGAGGAAGCTCAAATTAGACCACATAGTGATGCGAATGTTATAATCATGTCCACAGAGCAGGGCACCAGCAGAGAATTCAAGAGTACAAGAGGAAACTAGGCTGGGCACCGGCGATGCATCGTCTTCCACAGCAGTGACACATCCACTACGCACAACTCAAAATTTTGTCGGATTCCATGCAGTAATTGAACGCAAACGGTACAAACTTACCTTCGAAAATGGCAAATCCGAAAAACGGAGCACAAACCAGGCACGATGCAGCAGGCAGCCTAACTATGGCGGTTAAGGCGTTTTCGCGCGCCGTAGTTCTGCGAAGCTGTGTTCATACGCGCAGCCAATGCCAGCAAAAGCGGTTTCGCGCGCGAATCGAGCCACTGCAAAACATAGTCCGTATTTCAAGTAGTTTAGATTTGAAAATATATGCGTCTCCACGAGTCACTGTTGATGTAGAGACGATGCGTGTGATAGAAATTAATTTAATTAACCACCGGGGCCGCGGATTAATGCTTGAAAAGTATTAACGGTCGTTGGAAGTGCGTGCAGAGAAGCTGTACATTATTGGCACTTTGGTAAGTTGGGAGGTCAGGCGATGTTGATTCGGTCGTCGGTGCTCGCTTGTTCATCGGTATTGTCCATTGGAAAACTGTATGAAATGCGAGTTTATGTAATTATGTAATTTATCGCGAAGTCTTTGTTTCGAATGACGTTGGCAGCGAGCTCGTTCTTGTCGCTCGCCATTCGCTGCGTAACGGTCGTTTTGAATTACCGGTATGTCACCAGTCACCGGCTTTTCATGCCAAGAACAGGTTGGAACAGGTTCAAGGGAGTTTAGGATGCTGGTCCAGGTATTTGTGGTGTTTCGATAAATTTATTAAGCTCTTTCCTATCTTTTTCGAAGTGCCAACGTGCAGTTATAAGTGAACCCAGCGCCGGACGCGCAGGGAGGTTATGGTATGGTACCGCTGTTTTCGTTTCTTGTCTCACGTCCAATGATTTCGTGATCGGACATACTATTTAGTTATGCGTGCATGCTGCTGGCGTTATTTTTTAACCTCTAGACATCCGAGGCCGAAATTCAAGTCAGATACCTTCCAAAGTTTTCTTTGAAATGCATTTATAGGATATAGTTTGTGCATGGCCTTTGCGAGAGCAGCATTGACGGATTTTGGAAGATTGTTTACCCAGCATGTGCGTTTTGTGTGTTCCAGGTTAGTGAAGTGGCAGAGGTTATACTGTGACGAGTGGAATTAATCCTGCTGGTTCAAGGTACAGTTCTGTTCTGCTGTGTGACACTCCATTTTCTTTGACTGTGGTTAGTACACTGTTGGTGGCTTGTAGTTTGTAAAATGTTAAGTTCACATGAGTTTGTTTCTTAAGTGTCTGTTCGCTGTGTAAGCTTGCATTTATTGCGGGGCTTTCCACAAGGTTCGCAGAACATACACATTTCAACCTGTTTGGTTTTTGACTGCTGGGGATGTTCCTCTCAATATCACCTGTGTTTGTTCTTTATTATTCATTGTAAGTTGTTGGTGTTCTGATTTGTTTCCTTGTAGCCAAGAGTTCCAATGAAAAGGCTTCTTCTCATGAGCATAAGCCCTAGGATTATGGAAATTCAGACAAGTCTTGCATTCAGTTTGCTGGTGCTGGTCTCATTGCCTCCTTCCTTGTTGCAGGTGCTGGACCCTGTATGACTTCCCTACGGCCTCAGGGGAACCCCCTCTGGTCCTGCATGTAGTTCTGGCTGAAGATGGTCTTTCCCGCCATCGGCGGCCATCGGTGGCTGTCGGCCTTGACCCCTGTTGACCTCCGCGCGTTGCTGGGCGCCACTTCGGGACCCGGCCCGAGGCCGAGTGGCACTGTAGGCAGCGGTGCTATGAGCTGTGAGTCGAGGTGAAGTATGGGCAGGTCAGCAAAAGGAGGTGATGGAGAACACAACATTTGCCAAGTATTCTTTGAAGGATTTCTTCATGTTGTCTTCCCCTGGCATGCTTCTCTGCTGTACTCATTTTAAATCTAATTTATCGTAAACCATGATTGGATGTGAATGCACAGCGAACGGTTTTGCACTTCAAATGTAGTGTCAGCAAATTATAATATGTCACGTGTGATCCAGGCTGGAGAGTGCATCAGGAACGTGACCAGAGCTGGATGTTTGGAGTGGCGGACCTGTCTGGATCGTGTCAGCTGAGGATCTACAGTCATGGATGCGGAGACGAGTGCCTCCATGGTTCACTGCTCATCTGGATTACAGCTGCGGAACCTTTGTTCAGGGAAGTTACCACGGAAGTGGCAGTTATTTTCAAATCCATCCTTTCTTCAGTATTAAGCGACCCTTAAGCTACTCCTCTCAAACAGCATTTGTTGTGATTGCATGCCGCTTATTATTTCACGAACTTGCCAATTGAAAAGTCATGTTGTAACAATTATGTACAGAGCACAGTCCTCAGTCAAGTAGTGCATGCTTCTGCAAAGTGTTAAAATAAGGAGAAACCAGGAAAGCAGCCATTATGATGTAAAGGTTCAGATAAAGTTTATTAATTATAATTTTGCTAACTGGAGACCACACTGTTATTCTGCATGCTGGTAACTGTTACATGTGCATGTGACTTATGAATATAATTTAATTTCAAATCACTAAAGTGTGGGCTGCCTCTGCTTTAATGCCATGTCTAGAAATTTTTATCTTTGGTATATTATTGCTGGATTGATTAATTTTGTGTCAATCGCATGGAGATTCAGTGATCTCAATTTCTTAGAAGTGCTCAAAACTCAAAGACAAGATCAGTAGCTCCATAGCCTGCTGTTTGAGAGAGAGTGTAGCAGTGTGGGTCGCCAGAATGTTCAGATGATAACATCTTCTTTCGCCACTCAATTTCTGTCTCATACCATTTGCATGTTTGTAGTAATTTCAGTATCATAGTATTGAATGCAGTCAACTCATTATGATTGGTGAAAATGAGACATACTTTTATGCATGCTTCATGAGAGTCTCTTGTTATTTTTCTAGTGGTGTGCCAGATTTTAGTAAATATGTCTGCCTGGAGTGCAATAGCGTCTTTTAAGTCATTACTCTACAATAAAATTCATTTCCTTGCATTAATAAAAAATTAGATAATGTAGAATATTACTAAAAGCATTGTGGCTGTGCTAAACTAGTAAATGGCCTTAGATATACCTCTAACAGTTCTGAATTTTATTGAATCTCAAGCGTCTCTTTTGCATTCAGATTGAGAGATAAACTAATATAACAAAAACAATATAAAAAATCAACTTTACTCATACAGTTTCTGCTACTGTTTTGTGTAGATATATGTATGGTTCCATTGAGTGGCAAAAGAAGATTTAGCTTTTGATTTGTCTCTGACTGTAATTTTTCTTATCCAATCTTGAGCTTGATTTGGAAGTTGCTGATGCAGTCTTGCGCTGAACATGATATTGAATTTATATATGAAAAAAGACAGAAACACAAAGCTAATATTGTTTATCAGCATTTTACCTTCCCATCATTGCTCTTAGATGATATATAGCAGTTCTATGTTGGTTGAGATTTGTCATGCATGCTGATAATTTGAACCACTTTCATTTTTGCTTGATAGTGAGAATATCATTGAAGGTTTGTGTCCCACTTTAAAATGTAATGTATGTGTCAGTAACTGTGCCACAGTATTCCAGTGGGATATTAAGAATTCTTCGCAGTTAAAGAAAGCATCATGTCATTGCATGACTACGTATCTACTAATTGTTGCTGTTACCATACTTGTTATGGTATATATTTCTCCAATGCATGGTCAGAGTGTTTAGTACCATGTACAGCTATGTGCAAGTCTATTTATAATTTTTTTTCACTTGGTAGAAACAATGTCAATCATATGCTCTTATTTGCTGACTGTTGTACCTAGCCGGTGCAGTATGAAAAATTGTTGAGGCATTTCCATGTGCTTAAGATGTTGCTTGTAAATGTGTCATGAGTATTTTTCGTACCTGCCCATTATGTGACAACAGCCCATGTTGTATGTAGCCCCTTTCAATAAGTACTGTGTGATCCAGGCTGGAGTGTGCATCAGAAACGTGACCAGAGCTGGATCAGAGCTGGATGTTTGGAGTGGCGGACCTGTCTGGATCGTGTCAGCTGAGGATCTACAGTCATGGATGCAGAGTCGAGTGCTTCCATGGTTCACTGCTCATCTGGATTACTGCTGCGGAACCTTTGTTCAGGGAAGTTACCACAGCAGTGGCAGTCTTCATCGAATTTATCTTTCCTTGAGTATTGGCGACCTCTAAGCTACTCCTCTCAAACAACATTTGTTGTAATTGCATGCTGCTTCTTATTTCACAAACCAGCCAATGGAAAAGTTTTTTTGTAACAATTATGTTCACAGCAGAGTCGAGCACTTCGTACTGCATGCATCTGCAAATTGTTAAAATAAGTAGACTACAGTAACGCAGCCATTATGATGTTCAGAAAGTCGTGGGCAAGTTCATATATCCTAATTTTGCAAAGTAGAGGCAATGCTTTTATTCTGCATGCTAATAACTGTCAAATGTGCATGTGACATGATCATAACATGTTGCAAAACCACCAAAGTAGGTTCTGCCTCTGCATTAACATATTCCATCTCGACATTTTTATCTGATGAACAAGTCCATGTTATTGCTGCATTGATTAATTTGCATGGAGATTCAGTGATCTCATTTTCTTGGTAGTGCTCAAAACTCAAAGACAAGATCAGTAGCTCCATAGCCCGCTGTTTGAGAGAGAGTGTAGCAGTGTGGGTCGCCAGAATGTTCAGATGATAACATCTTCTTTCGCCACTCAATTTCTGTCTCATACCATTTGCATGTTTGTAGTAATTTCAGTATCATAGTATTGAATGCAGTCAACTCATTATGATTGGTGAAAATGAGACATACTTTTATGCATGCTTCATGAGAGTCTCTTGTTATTTTTCTAGTGGTGTACCAGATTTTAGTAAATTTCATCAGAATACTTCTGCCTGGAGTGCAGAAGCGTTTCTTGAGTCTTATGTTCTCTGAGAAAATTTGTTCCCTTGCATGAATTTAAAAATGAAGGTCATAATTAACGTAGAATAATAAGTATAAGCAGTAATAATTCAGCAGTAATAAATGGCCTGAGATATACTTTTAACAGTTACAAGGCACCACTCGGGTATCAATTTTATTGGATCTCAAATGTCTCTTTTGCATGCTTATTGAGAGAGGAACTAATCTAGCATAGAAAATGTAAAAACTCAAATTTACTGTGACAGTTTCTGCTACAGATTTCAAGTCTTAGAGATCCAGTTGATGTTTGTGTAGTTTGTGAGTGGCAAAAGAAGATGAAGTAGTTGGTATATTTGACAATGTGGTCATGGCTTCTGATCTCTTTCATTCCATAATTTTACTCATCCAATCTTGTTCTGTTTGATTTGCACTTTGCTGCTGTAGCTGTACACTGATGTTAATATTGAATTTTCATGTGAAGGAAGAAAGATGTAGTTAAAACACAAAGTAATAAAAGTAGTGTTTGTCAGCATTTAACCTTTTTATCATTGCTCTCATCTCGAATAAAATATGACAGTGCCATGTTGGCTGAGATTTGTAATGCATGCCAATAATATGAACCACTTCCATTGTGGTTGACAGAATAGTGATGATGCCTATGTCCCATTTTAAAACTTAATGCATGTGAGTAAGTTGCTTGTACCTCAGTGGGATGTTAAGAATTCTTTGCATCAATGTACCTACTTAATGCTGCTATTCCTCTTACAAGTTTTGATTGAGTGATGAAGCCATGCCATCAGATCTTGCTATGTGCAACTGTAGACAGAAAGTGTAGTAATCTGGTGCCCTGTTTCACCTTTAATTATTCTATATTATGTGCGTTTGACTTTGAGGTGTATTGCAGTGGGTATTTAACTCAAAAAATTCAGGGAAATTGCTGCTTCAGCACAACACTTGCCAAATCAGAGCATAGATGATTATATCTGTGATTTTTTTTTTTTTTTTTTTTTTGTTACTGTTTTGCATGCCCAAGTTGTGTACATCCTTCATTTAATTAATGCATGTCAAAGTAGCCTTTTGCAATTATTCAGCGGTTTTTTGTTTTTTTTTTCCTCCTTTAAATTTAACCACTATAAATCTGCATGATCCAGAAGTTTCATTGTTTTTCCCTTTTGATATTCTATAAAACGCCTCTGAAAATGTGCTAAGTTTTTATCTTTGCCAGTTAAGGTACATTTGTATTTTTCCAGTGCATGCTCATAATGCAATGTCAATTAATTGCCATCTCATGCTCTGATTTGCAGCATGTTGTGATCAGCTTAGGTTACATTTTGTGTTGGTTGATGGAGTATGGAAAATTGTTGTGGCATTTCTGTGCCACTTGTGTAATCTGGTCCAATAGGCCATGAATATTTTTCTTACTTGTTTGTTATGTGATGGAATAGGCATTCTCTGGATGTTGGCGTATTAGTGAGAACCATGACTACAAGTAAGGTGTGTCAAAATTAGCTAAACTCAACTCTTGTGTTCTGTTTCAGGTATCACCTTATCACCGCTGAGGGCAGATGCAGTTTTAGTCCAGTCACCCATAAGTCCGTACATTTCTGCTGCACACTTCTGCACTTCTGTGGTCAGGTACATGAGGATTCACTATATTCATTACCATTAATGTTTTGCAGTTTTCATAACATTCCAAACAGGACTGCATTTCTGACTATTCCTCTTTAATTGCAGGCTTTATCTGGGAAGGACTGACATCCAGCAATCAAGGAGCATCACTTCAACATCCCACAGATTGTATTGCTCGATTTGGTGTCCAAGATCATTTGTTGCATGTGGTGTGGTGTGTCAGATACTTACCTACTGTGTCGTCACCCTATAGTTTTATTTCACAAAATGTCAGTGCCGACTAGTCTCTGAGAGCCATTCTTGTATGCCGAGTTTTGCCATATGCATGCTGGGTGGCTTAATGTGATAGTGCTACTTCCCTCCACTTTTATATTCAGTTTCAATTTTTTCATTCAAATCAGTATAAGTTAGTGCATGAATTACTAATTTGACTTATGCATGGTTTACGATTTAGATGTTTGCTATACCTTATGCAACGTGACTCTGTTTATGATTGTCATTTAATTAATTTTATGCATGCTATCGTGCTTCAATGTTTGAGCATAATTTACCATGATGTAACAATATTGTATTGGAGGAGAAGAGCTAACAGCTACCTGTAGTTTTGTAATTTGCATGCTGCGTCTCAGATTTGTTTTTAGCTGCATTTTAATATTGGGGCGAAACATAGCTCCCAGTTTTGGCAAATCTTGGTATAAAATTGTATATTTGCTCTGTATTAAAGGAAGAGACAGTGAGTGTGCGTTAATATTAGGATATTCACTATGCTTTGCTAACTGTTAAACTTTCTTTTGATTGATGACAAGTTGTCACACTGTTTGTACTGTACAGAGACTATTTTTCTCTAGCATGAAAGATATGGTAATCTCACAAATGCAATTTGTTGTTTTCTTATCCAAGAAGTCACTGCCCTCTGTTCTGCCTTTTAAATTTTTTATTGTTTCTGTCCAAGCTAATACAATCCTGCTCTACAGTGTTGGATATCACAATCTCTAGTACTGCATGAAAAGAAAACCTTGTTAGTAATTCTGTATGCCTTGGATATCGTTGGATAATATGCAGGTTTTGGACTTACGATTCAAAGATTCATTATAATGCATGTTGTGCTTTGATTTGTCAGAGTGTTGACCTTTGCCTGCCTATTTATTTATTGATAAGGTCTTAATATTATTCTTCCTAATGCATGCTGTGCTCGGAAGGCCAATGGGCCATATCTTTTGCATTGAAAAGATTAACGATTCTTTTAGAATGGGAAAGGTAGAACAGAGGCTTAAACTTGCAGAAGGGAGTGTTACGGTTGTTGTTACAGAGTTCTTAATACTGCTGGAGAAATCTAAAGCACTGGTAGTCATAAACTTCTTTTCCCCGTTCTTCATAAATCTGATAGTATTCTGCTCACAGAGTTTGACATGTATTTATTGCTTCATGGCTGCATATTTTTTGTAAGACGAGCACATTTGATTCAGTCGTTCATTATTGGTCGTACACAATACGATATTTCTTTCTTTGCTCTGTGAGGTGAAGGAGCTTGTCATGAATTTTACGCGTATTATGTAAAATATGATCGTAGCTGTGCAGATAGGTTTGCAAATCAAGAACTAGCCTGTATTTCTGGCCTACCTTCACAGATTGTGATTTTGGCCATCACGGCCTGCATCTGATCGTTGTTGTTACTCTGATGCGTACTGGATGTGTAACTTTGCGCGCCCATTGTTTTGGAGTCAGCCTCTAGAATAATATGCTGCCTCAATGAAGTTCTCATTCTCAACTCACACCAGTTGCTTTTTTCCCTTTCGTTTACATTTTCACATGCTCACGTGGCCAGTTAATTCTGTTTAGAGAGACTTTTAGCTATTAAGTACCCTTTCCTTACCCTGTTGTAGCTGAACCTGTGCTTTTCGTGGCTACTGATGAAACTTTGTTCCTCTATGTTTTTTACCCTAATCTATTCTTTTCTATGTATTTTTTTACCCTCCTCAAGAGACCTTTCTTTACAGTGCTAATTTTAGGTATTCCTCCTGTTTCGTTTTCTATATGTTGTTCTGAAGGTTTCTAAGTATTATTCCATCCAACATATTGTTTGGTGCCTCTTCTTCGGTTGGAATGTAGACGAACCTTGCTCACCTCATCGCACCTCACCACTCCCTCCCCTTTTCTAATTCCTATTTTCCCTCGTACCCTTATCTATCCAGAGCTGGCAAGTGAGGGTTTGGCCTTGCTTAGGTGGCTGCTTGTGACTGCAGCCCGCTGGACGCCAGCAAACTAGTCACAACTCTTCTTGTGGTGGATGGAGTGAGCAAGCATGGCGGGCCGTCCTATCCTTTGAATGGAATTTTGATCTCTAATTTTAATGAGTTTGCTTGTTTGATGATAATGTACGTCATGAAGCCAATGAATATGTCTCTTCTAAAAGATGCATTCTTTGATTCTTTGCTTAGAAATTGCAATCTGAATAAACCGACTGTCAAACCTGTCTTATTTTCTCTCCTTCCGTTCCTGATATCCAACTCACGCTCTCTCAGCATAAGAGAGGGAGACATACTACTAAAGAACACCCGCGGGGATTGAATAGTGGTAAAGCCATGGGGGTCAGCATCACTACTGTGCCGGGTAGGGATCACCCACAAAGTGCGTCCATGAAGTGACGAGTGCGAACCTCTTTTAGTCGGCCGTGGCGCACGATGGCGCCTGTTGGGTAGGCAGTCCCGACGTCTTCGTACACGCGTGTCGTGCGGGCTGGCCTACCCTAGCACTCGCAGGCGCTCGGCACCACCGTTCGCTGTTTAGGTAGGAGGAAATTCGGACGTACTTTGTGGACAAGGTGATTGCTGCTGACATGCTGGTTTCGCTGTTTGTGTCGGCGCTCGCGGGGGCGATGTGTTCGGCACGTGAGTTATCCGAGGAAACCATCCGTAAATTTCGCGTGCCGTGTTCCAAGTACGCACGCACAGGTGAGAAGCCCTTTTCACCCACCGCCAATCGATTCATTGAGCTCCAAAATCACCTTCTATGTCTCATCCTCATTTGAGCGAGTTGCCTAGTATCTATGGATTCGGGGGTTCTGCTCTGCTGTTCAGGCAAGTCTTTTGTCCCAAACACATAATTAAGTTGCCCAGACATCTGGTTTGATAGGCCCGGGTTCGAATATCAACAAAGAGGATACAGGTGTCCCGATTGGCGCTATTTTGAGGAGTCTCCTAACACTATGTCCTCTTGTGGGCTGGCCGGACGCCCGTGAGGTAGGCAATCCCGCAACGCTTCTGTCGGGGTGGCTGCCTACCCGTCCACCGCAAGGCGATTGATTGCTACTAACATGCTGGTATCGGCGCTCGGGGCGATGTGTTCAGCCTGAGGTTTATCGATCCCAGGAAGACATTCGTACATCGCGAGTATGCAGGCGCGGATTTGAGGGGAGGGGGGCAACCCTCCTTTTGCGGAAATGCAGGCAACCGGCATTACTTTTCCGCCTAAGTAGGCAAAAGGCGGGACATTGCCCCTGTAAGTAGGCAAAAAGAGGAACATCCCCCCCCCCCTCAAGCCGCTCCCAGATCCGCCACTGCGCGAGTGTCGTGCACACGTACGTGACGCACAGGTGAGAAGGCTTTCCGCTCAGCGCTTCCGATCACTTCATTGACCTCCGAACCCATGCGGCAGCCACACGACGGAACAAGCATTCGATCACGAAACGACCGGAAACGACTCGGTCTTTTCGCCAAGCGTGCACTCCTTGTTTCAATTACAAAAACTGAACGAAGCGAGCGCTGTCCTTGCTCTCCAGCGATTTGTCAACCTGATGCAGAAAGAGGCATCTCAGGTGTGACGGTGCGACTGTTGGGTGAGAGCAGTAACGATGGTAATGGTAAGGTTGGTATTACAACCGGACTTCGCTGAAACCGGGGTCAGATCGTTTCTAGCGCGCCCCCCCCCCCCAACACGAATCTAGAATTGTTCTGGAGCGTGCCCGGGTTCAAATACCGCCCCCAGGAGGTGTCATTTTCTGACCTGCGGTGCTCCTGCGGTATTCCGTGTAGCACCCCCTGAGGGGGTGACCCCCTCCTCCTTTCCCCTCCTTCAATTCCCTGATGGGACTTCCACCACCCTTGCCTGTCATGATAATTCGAGCGAGTAGACTCGCGTCTATGAAATCGGGGCTTCTTTCTCTGCTGTTCAGGGAAGTCCTTGTCGCAAACGCCTACCTTGAGTTGCGCCGTACGGAATCACGGAGACGTCGGCGTTGAGCGTCGAGTTGTGTCGAGCACGGTCACAGTGTGCATTGACGAAACGAATTAACTATTGGGCGTAGTTTGGGGCGGAGACAAGATCGGAGCTTACGCATTTCACGAGGGCCGGTGCCGGTGTCTGAACCCATAACTACCACGTGACACCTATTTTTCAATCGTCGAGTGCGGGCCGATGTCGTTCTACACTGCAAAGTCAAGCATACGAATGTCATACGCGCACAAGCGTATGAATTATTTTCACACTTGCCCCGTCTCTTTCTCAAGTGTTGGACAGGAACAATGAACGAAAAATAGATGGATTAGAATCATGCTGGTTTATTGCTGCACACATGGACTACGACTGCTCCTCGGACCTATGACATGATGATAGACGACACCGCTTTTCGACCACCGACACACCTGCAATCACACCTCCGAAGCAAGCATGTGTTATTAACAAGGTAGTCAGTGTTCCTGGCAAATAACGGACCAATCATAAGGGCAACTACGATATTGCCGCAATGGCAAGTCTACCCCACGTAAAACGGATCTTTATAAAACTTTATAAATTTTTTATCAATCTTTATACAGACTTTATATTTATATATTTTTATAAGGACAGGCATACACATTAACGTTATTTTATATAAACTGTATAAATATGTATATAGAAATACATAAAGGCGGTTTATAAAATCATATATTGACTCTATACAATGTGTTTACCTTACAGGGCGTCCCATAAATCACGCCTGATCGATTTTGGCTGCCATTCAGCCAGTTTTAGTCGTACAGACCCCAGCGGGGTACAGTGGCGTAATTAGGGCTGATGAAAGGGGGGGGGGGGCGATGCTTTACGTGTTGCCTACCTTCAGGGGCAAAGGTCCCCTTCGGATACCCAAAAGGGGGGGGGGGGGGCGATCGCCTCCATCCCCCCCCCCCCTGCATCAGACCGTACACAACTATATACAGGCCGTTATTAAGACCGTCCCACACGCAAAATAGACGTCTATAGACGAAGCTAGACCATCTATCTTGAATCTAGGCCGTCTACAGACGTCTATAGTCGTCCATAGAAGGTCGAAAGTAAGTCTTCCAGATGTACGTCTAGACATTACGTAGACGTCTATAGACGATAAAAAAACACGTCTATGTCCAGACAACTACCCCGATAGATCTGAGCGGAGGATCTATTGACAGTCTATATTATGTCTACATGTAGACATCTACTGCTAGATAAAAGATCGATATCTATAGACCACCTACCTAAGGTCTACTTCGTCTGCGCGTTAGGGGGAATAAAGGTCGATCACATCTAGTACAAGACTGTATGTAGACGGTAAGTAGGTCACACCTTCGTTCATAGCCAATGGAAATGCAATGTCCTCAAGTGGCGTAATAGCTGAGTGGTTAGAGCGTGGGGGAACAGAAGAGAAGATCATGGGTTCGATACCCGTGAGGTCCTTATTTTTTCGTCTATGCTAGATCTAGACGTAGACGTCTACTGCATTCAGGATAAGTAGACATCTAATAGAGGTTGCAAAAAGGGGACATCGTAGACTTGTCGTAGATGGTCTACTAATAGACCATTTCTAGATATTTACTAGATGGGTGGTAGACGTCTAGTAGACGTCTATTTGTTGTGTGGGTACGTATATGCAACCACATGGATACAATCGTATACAGGCGTTTATACAAGCATATATGCTTGTATATATATAAAAAAAAAACAATACAAAGCTATCTGTATAAAAACATATAAAACTTTTATAAAAGTTTATAAACAGCGTTATAAACAGTTATAAACATTTATAAAACTTTAATACAGCTTTAATCACGCCTAGCGGATAGGCAACCCTGACTTCCGAACGCGCCCGTGTCGTGCGGGTTTGCCTACCCTGACATTAACTGGCGCCTCGCGAGGGGCCCTTATTTTTTTTTTTTGGGGGGGGGGGGGGGGGCTGGAAGGGAAGTCCATCTCTCACCCCGAAAAACTCGAAACCAGCAACCAAACGTTACCTTTGTATGACACAGTTCACTGAATCTCACTGCCCCTTCAAGTAGGATCAAGTAAGGATCAGGCTAGGATCAGTTTAGGTAGGTTAGGATCAGGTTAGGTTAGCTTAGGGTAGGATCAGGTTAAGATCAGGTTAGGATCAGGTTAGGTTAGATTAGGGTAGGATCAGGTTAAGATCAGGTTAGGATCAGGTTAGGTTAGCTTAGGATAAAGTAAGGTTAGGTTAGATTCGATAGGTTAGGTTAGGGTAGAATCAGGTTAGGATCAAATTAGGATCAGGTTAGGTCGGTTAGGTTAGGATCAGGTTAGGATCAGGTTAGATTAGGGGCCGTCCATATACTACGTGCCCGGTTGGGGGGGGGGGGGGGGGTCCCGCCCGCACTACGGGCGGGCACGGGGGGGAGGGGGGGGGGTTGACCGTCGGGCACGTAGTATGTTCCGTGGAAACGACGCAGCCGAACGGACGGATGCGGCGAGCAGCCGGGACGCGGCGAACGGACGAAAGCGCGCGGCAGGCACCAACAGTCGAGTCTTGCTCGGCTCGAGTCAGTGTTGCGTTCGACGCGCTTTTTAGACTTTCTTTAATGAATGTAATTCATTACTCACCTGTAATAAACCTGGAATAACACACTTCAGGACGTCAATTATTGAAAAACACCTCCCTCTGGGACATTTCAGCACGTTTTGACGACTTTGGAAAAATACTACGTGCCGTCGGGGGTGGGGGGGGGGGGGGGGGGGGGGCGAGGTCGCACTACGGTAGGGCACGGGGGGGGGGGGGGGGGTCCAAAAGTGGCCTAAAATAGGGCACGTAGTATATGGACGGCCCCTTAGCTTAGCTTAGGTTCGGTTAGCTAGGTTAGGTTAGGATCAGGTTAGGTTAGGATCAGGTAAGGTTAGGATCAGGTTAGGTTAGGTTAGGATCAGGTAAGGTTAGGTTAGGATCAGGTTAGCTTAGCTTAGGTTCGGTTAGCTAGGTTAGGTTAGGATCAGGTTAGGTTAGGATCAGGTTAGGTTAGGATTAGGTTAGGTTAGGATCAGGTTAGGTTAGGATCAGGTTAGGTTAGGATCAGGTTAGGTTAGGTTAGGATCAGGCTAGGTTAGGTTAGGCTCGGGTTAGGTAAGGTTAGGATCAGGTTAGGTTAGGTTAGAATAAAGTAAGGTTAGGTTAGGTTCGGTAGGTTAGGTTAGGGTAGAATCAGGTTAGGATCAAATTAGGATCAGGTTAGGTAGGTTAGGTTAGGATCAGGTTAGGACCAGGTTAGCTTAGTTTAGCTTAGGTTCGGTTAGCTAGGTTAGGTTAGGATCAGGTTAGCTTAGGTTAGGATCAGGTTAGGTTAGGTTAGGATCAGGTTAGCTTAGCTTAGGTTCGGTTAGCTAGGTTAGGTTAGGATCAGGTTAGGTTAGGATCAGGTTAGGCTAGGATCAGGTTAGGTTAGGTTAGGATCAGGTTAGGCTAGGATCAGGTTAGGTTAGGATCAGGTTAGGTTAGGTTAGGATCAGGTTAGGTTAGCTTAGGTTTCGTTTTCTGCACGTTACACTTTGTTATGTGATATGCGGATGACGAAGAATTAGCTTCTCTTAAGCGATTTCATTACATTTTAAATTTACTTCGTGGCACCAGAATTTAATGACGGTCCCCGGGACGGAGAGGCCGGAAAGTGTGGAGGTAAAATGTGTGGAGGTAAAATCTGTGGAGGTAAATTGCGAGGTGAGACGTGTGGAGGTGTTTTGTGTGGAGGTACCGGACTCATCTCACTTTGAGAGAGAAATCTATAACGCAAACGACCGCGGCAAAACGGGACGAACTCAAACGCGGGAACTGGCCGCCGTTTTTAGTCCCTATGTTTATGCCAGAGGACAGGAACGCTCTCTGTTCTCCCTCCATGTGTCGCTTCACTCTGAGCCCTCGCTCTTACAAACCCTTTCCTTCCCATGTGAACTGAAATTCGTCGCACGATATTGGATTCTTTCGTTTTTATTCATTTTTCTCCGCTTCCTTTCCCCTGTTTTCTCCCTTCTCTCTCCTTCATTTTCCTTTTATTTTTCTTTAATCTAGCCTCCCTAGTTTACTACTGATTCTGACCAGACCAGCTCTACCTCCCCAATACCTAGTACCTTCACATCATTCTCACTATAAGTGGTGTTGCCCTCTTCCGGCTGCTCATATCCCTTTCTCTATTTCTTCCTTTTTTCCCTCTTAACTTTCTTTCCCTTCCTCTTCTGTCACTCCTTTTCCTTCCTTCCTTCCCTCCTCTCGTACCTCCCCTTTTCTCTTCCAACCTCCCTCCCTTTTTCCGAATCAGGTGTCGCAGCTGCTAAACCTAAAACCCCGTCTTGGCGCCCCTGCTAAAATGAACAGGGGAGGCGTCGGAGACCGACGAAAGTCAACGCGTGCCGCTCTGCCCGTGCCCGGGAGGAAAGATCTGGCTGGAGGGGCTGGAGAGCCAAAGTTGCATCGCCTCGGCCTCCTCCGTCCCCCGGCTCGAGCCCGGGCGGGGTCCGGCGGGTCCGCGTTTACTGCTCTCTTTGTCTGTGCTATCCTATGCACACAATCGAGGCTAAGACTCCTGCATCCCATCGGGATCGCATCATAACCGCAGTGTTTCAAAACCGCAGTGTCCTCAGAACAGCAGTGCCAGTGGTGGGTGTGAGCCGTCGTAGTGGCCCAAGTGAGCCTACATGCGTGAGAGGCTCTGAAGTGAAGGGAAAATGAAAACAGCAGTGTTCAGTAAACCGCAGTGTTTTCGCGTAAATTTCGTGCGCACGCCACCCTGCCCTCTCGCAAACGGAAAAAAGCCGGGTGGCCTGCGCGTGAAATTCAAACAACGCTACGGTTAACTGAACAGTGCAGTTTTTATTTTTTCTTCACTTCCGGGCGGGAAACATCGTTTTGCCGAGCTGGAAGTTGCAAACGTATCTCAAAAGGGTGGTTCGGTTAGGATAGGTTAGGCTAGGTTAGGTAAGCGTAGTTCAGGTTTAGTAGGGTTAGAGGAAATGTACAGGTTCGACAAACGATATAGGCCCATTACTGGCCTCTCACGCATGTGGGCTTACTTGGGCCACTACGACGGCTCACACCCACCGCAGACACTTAACTGCTGTTCTGAGGAAACTGCGGTTTTAAAACACTGCGGTTATGGAAGCGCCTCATCCCATCACTCCCGGCGTAGTTCCTCCATACGTCGCCAGCGCCACTGTGCAGACAGCGTTTCCGAGCCCGGCAAATTCAAAAGAGGCAAAACGCACCCAAAACAGCCTATTTTTCTGGAATCTTTGAGGCCTGAACTATGGGCCGCAGAGAAAAACCGATGGTATCTTTGAGTAGGGAAAAGGCTGCCCTACGGCAGATTATGGGTCAAAATAGGATCCGGAAATTCGATGAGCTCTTAAAAAGTGTCCGTATGTGGCCACCAAAAATCACGGAAAAGGCCAAACTTTGACCGGCAAAATCATACATTTGTAACGGAATTCCAAACTTGTGAACCATTATCTTTTCTACAAGAGTCTTTCCCCAACACGTTGATATGTCTCACGTCATTATGCGATAGATAGTTAAGGCCCCAAAGATTACAGTAAATAGCCCTGCAATAGCTCGAATTGGCTTCTTTGGACCACCATATCTCTGTTCAAAATTGGTCCAGCGACCTGCGGTTTAACAGTACTTCCATTTGGAGCGGAATCTATGGGTATACCAAATTTTATCATCCTAGCTCGAAGTCAAATTTCACCAGGGGCGGCCTTAAAATATACTGAAAGAAGAGAACTTGGTGTAGCTGTATTAAGGTACAAAGTATTAACCACAAAGGAGCCTACCTACATCTATAACTGTTTTTAAACTTATCCATCGTACGTCCAACACCCTTAATGGTAAATTAAATACCCAGCTTATGCAAAAATATGAATGTTAGTTAATTTATGTTCACTTGTACTAGTATTTTTTTATTTGTTTTAGTATTTTATCTTACTGTACTGCTCCGAGGAAACCCTCCAAGGGTCTT